>CAUYRH010074992.1:0-80722 GCA_963574655.1 Perodicticus potto
AGGTCTTTAAAGTATGACAATGGAGCTTTAATAGGAATTGCATTAAAATTGTATATTGCTTTGGGCAGTATGGACATTTTAACAATATTGATTCTTCCCAGCCATGAGCATGGTATGTTTTTCCATTTGTTGACATTTTCAGATGTTTCTTTTCTTAGAGTTTCGTAGTTTTCTTTATAAAGATCTTTCACATCCTTTGTAAGATAAACTCCCAAATATTTCATCTTCTTTGGTACTACTGTGAAAGGGATAGAATCCTTGACTGTTTTTTTCAGCTTGACTATTACTGGTATATATAAAGGCCACAGATTTATGAGCGTTGATTTTATAGCCTGAGACACTGCTATATTCCTTGATCACTTCTAACCAGAATGTTTATTGCAGCCCAATTCATAATTGCTAAGACGTGGAAGAAGCCCAAATGCCTATCACTTTCTTGACAGCTAATGAGAAGGAAGTGTCCATACACAGTTCAACTGTTCCACTTTCCACTCATTCCTCACTCTACCAGTTTGATTTCTAGCTCCATAACTCCCCTAAATCAATGCTTGGTAAGGTTACTAAACCCTTCAAGTCTCTAAATCCAAACTATAATTTTCAGTCCTCTTTATACTTGATATTTTAGTGGCACCTGACGCGATTGGCCACTTCCTCCTCCTTAAAACACTTTTCTTGGTGTCTCTGACACCTCTATGTTCCCACTTATCTTTCTGATTCTTCGAAGCCTCCAACATTTGTCTCCAGATACCCTTTTTGAATAACTCCAGATTGCAGGCAAGATTATCATCAGTATCCTCCTATGTCCACACATATTGTCTGAATTTCTTTGATATGCTTAGCATTTTCTTAGAAATTTATGCTTCCTCCAGATTTAAAAGCAAAAGGTAGTCCAGGCTCAGTGCCTCACGCCTGTAATCCCAGCACTCTGGGAGGATGAGACGGGAGGATTGCCTGAGCTTAGGAGTTAGTGACCAGCCTGAGCAAGCATGAGAACCCCCTACAAATAGAAAAACTAGCAGGGTGTTGTGCTGGGTGTATGTAGTCGCAGCTGCTCAGGAGTCTGAGGCAAGAGGACTGCTTGAGCCCAAGAGTTTGAGGTTGCTGTGAGCTAGGCTAATGGCAGAGTACTCTGTTTCAAAAAAAAAAAAAAAATTACATTACATTAACTTAGACTTTGCCTGTAAAAATTATATATTTTTTAAAAGGCAAAGGGTAAAGTAGAGGGTTCTAACTTTGACAGAGAATGAAAACTGTGACATCAACCATTTTTGATTGATGTTTTATTATGAAGTATCTTGATTGGTAGTATAAATACAGACAGATAAAAGTTTATTGTTACCACTTATTGCTCATTTAAAGAGCACTGTTTGGAAGCTGTCCCTTTATAAGATAGTTAAAAAAAAAAACAACAAAAAACCTGGCAGAGAAAGACAGGGAAGACAATCAATTGTTTTGGAAGAATTTTAAGATAGCATTTAAAACAGGGTAGAGAAAGGAAGCAGCAGAAGACCAAGTAAATCGATGCTAAAAGGATGTTCTACTGTTAATGTTAGTCTCATTTTCGCCTCAGCATTGGATGCAATGACTCAGAAAGGTTCCCCCAGCCCCTGAACATTCTTACTGAGACAGAGTTTAATCTGTTATCGGGATAAAACATAAAGTGACAGAGTCTCTTCAATTTGCCAGAATTGAAGTGACTAAAAACTGAGCTACTCTCTTTTCGAATGACACAAAAATCCTTTTTCCTAGATTTCCCACCTAAATGTACTTATCATATGGTATCATGTCATTCCCTGATTAGACCGTAAAATAGGTGTTGAATTTGAGGCAAATTTGAGGATGAAATGAAGGTTTACGGACCCCCCCAAATGGGTGAGAAAAGTAGAAGCAACCTGAACTAGCAGGCCCTGGAAGCTCAGCTTTCTAATCACAAAGAAAGCACTAGAGCTGGGTTGCCACTTCCCAGCCTCCTCTGAATAACTTGCTTCTTCTATGCAAAGATTATCTGCCCATGGCTCTCGCTCATGGATAAATCCTTAACCCAGGCCAACCGAGTTCTTATACACTTAATTTCAAATGGGGAAAATAATTTAACTTGATTTTAAGCTCCTTCAAGACAAGAGATCCACCATATCTATCTTTGTATTCCACAAAGAGTTTGGGCTACAGAACAGTGCTCTATAACTATTTACTGATTAAACATAGCAATACTCAACGGATAAGTACCATTATACAGATAACTGAAGGATTAGTATCAATGATTTAATTGGTCAATGTACATGTGCTTATATAGATTACCTTATAAAGAGTAATTTTGTAAGGAAAGCTAGTCTCACACAGGTCTGGGACTAAAACAAAAAGAGAAAGAGAGGGAAAGAAAGAGCTGGACCATATGATGATCTATGATGAGCTCCATTCTTACGCCCTGACAAACTAACCTAAAACGATGTGCGTTTTCCTGGAGGAGGACAAGTGTCTTGCCTTAGGTGTTCCCACTGCATGCTCCCTGAACAAAAAGGCAAGCCAAGAGAGGAGCACAGAGAACTTTCTCGAGTAAAGGCTGTTCAGTGTTTCCGTCCTGTCATCTATCCCTAATCCTGCATGTCACCAAGCAGGGACAATAAGCTGGCAGCATGGAGTGGGGAGGGTTTCCTCACCTTTCACACCAGTCTGTATGGTTTCTCCCAGAAAATAAAGTGGCTGGGTGTAAGCACATCACTTTCTGTAATCTGAAGGGGACTTTTCATTTAAATGTTTTACTATTTGAATGGCATATTTTAGTGAAATCACTCATTTCAATAATAATAAGGAGAAGAAGAAAGAGGAATCGAATTTATAAAACAATATCTTGAACTCAAAAGATTCAAATGATTGTTGTCTTTTAGAGAATACACTTTTTACCTGAGTTTCCTTTTTCTTATTTGATGCCTACAGGGCTGCATATTTTGCTCTTGTTTCCTTGATATTTCATTCACATGGAAGTAAAGTAATAGACCTATCTTGGCAGAGCAGAAAGAGAGGAATAAGAAGTTTCTGATTATGTGACACAATGTAATATAAAGAATTGCATATATTACCTAGCTCCTAATAGACATTCAATAATGTTAATTCCTTTCTCCATCCTTTTGTCTTCATGATAGGATTAGCAAAATTTTGGGCCTGGGTAAATCAGGAGCATTGGACAAGTTATGTTGAAATAGTCAAGGAGGCCTCTGAGACATTTTATTCATTCAACAAATATTTAGCATCTAATATAGTCAAACACCATGTTGGGAGCTAAAGATACAAAGGGAAATAGGACCCAGGCCCTGGTCCTTACAGAGCTGAAAGTCAAATGCAAGGGAAAGACGGAAGACTAATAGAAAGACCATTACACTAAGGGATAATGTGTTGCTTAGACATAGTGTACATGTCTTGGAGTTCTGGGTTGCAAGGGACAGAAAACCCAACCTTAAGTGGTTTCAGCAAAAAAGGCAAGTATTGGGCAGCACCTGTGGCTCAGCGAGTGGGGCACCGGCCCCATATACCGAGGGTGGCAGGTTCAAACCCGGCCTTGGCCGAACTGCAAGACAGAAAAATAGCCGGGTGTTGTGGCGGGCGCCTGAAGTCCCAGCTACTTGGGAGGCGGAGGCAAGAGAATCGCCTAAGCCCAGGAGTTGGAGGTTGCTGTGAGCTGTGACACCACGGCACTCTACCAAGGGCGATAAAGGGTTCTGTAAACCTTCATTTTATCCTCAAATTTGCCTCAAATTCAACACCTATTTTATGGTCTAATCAGGGAATGACATGATACCATATGATAAGTACATTTAGGTGAGAAATCTTCTAGGAAAAATGAAGATTTTTCATCAAAAAAAAGGGGGGGGAGTATTTTGACTCAACTGACTGAGAGGTGGAGGAAAAAGCTGGTCTGGCATGGCATGGCCCACACAGCATCCCCTGGACAGACTTCTTTCTCTTTGCTCTGTTCTGTTTGTATCTGTATTGGCTCCCACTGCCATCTCTTGGATGCAACAGCAATAAACCTAGCATACATTATGCTCGTGCCTAGAGAAACAAATTTCTCTCCCTTACAAATTAAGGTCTTCATAACAATTCTGATTGGTCCAAATTGGGTTTTATGCCCTCTTTGAACCAATTACAGAATCTGAGAGGGTGATTACCTTAACACCCTCTATAGCAGAATGGTGGAACCAATCGCAACCAAACTACATGGAGTCCTAGCTACAGTCCAGGTGCTTCTGAGCCTCTGAGATGAATTCATTTGCTTCCTCCAATTCATAGTCTTAGGAGCTGGTACCACTATAGGCCTATTAATAGATGCTCTCCTGAAGCATGGAGAGCTTAATAACCTGGTCCAAGGTCTCTTACACACAATGGACTATTTTGTCTGGGAAAGGGACCAATAGGTGGGGAAAAAGTGCCCAGGACTAAGGGTAAGATGCTCTGGGTATTGGAGAAATGGCATCAGAAATGGAGTCATGGGAGCTGAAACCTGGAAGAATGGTGAGAGGAAGCCAGGGTGAGGTGGGCTGCTAACAGGAGTTGGAGATGAAGGCATTGACCAAAGATGACCTGAGGATAAATGTGAGCCAGAAAATGAGGGTCCCTGTAATCCATCTGAGGAAGGTAGAATTTTGCATGGAGGACAATGGGCAATTGAAGACACTAACAGAGGCTTGCTACGGAGGGTAGACAGTAAGCTGTGCTGTGGATTCAGGGGTGGACAAGACTGAAAGGAAGTAGCCAAGTGAAGGATACTGCACTAAGAGTTTACCTTGCCCTTAGGCTGGGCCCAGTGGCTCACACCTGTAATCCCAGCACTCTGGAATTAAGATTAATTTCTAGATGTGCAATTGCCAGGCCAAAAGCCATATACATTTTAAGCTCTGATAGAGACCACAAATTACCTCCCTAGAGGGATGTCACATTATACCCCAAGCAGTAAACTATCCGTGACTGTTTTACTATATTCTCAACAACCCTGGAGATGACCAACTTAATTATTATTGGTGAGCAAACAAAATAGTATTTCATTCCACAGAACACACTTTGGAAAACACTGTTCAGTAATTATTATTATTATTATTTTTTTGGTGAGCATTAGCCAATAAACTGTTTTTATTTCAAATGTTTTTAATAGTCTTTCTAAAATACTTATCACCAGAAACCTTTGCCCAGAATATTAATTCACTTCTTTGGCTTCAAAGTATAATCATCTGAATAATTTTCAGCCAAATAATTACAGATCTGTACTGGTAGTATCCTCTACGACTATAGGAGAGAATTATAAAGATAAGGCTGGAATACACGCTGGCCCAGAACACACCCATGAGCAGGTGTTTGGAACGGAACCCTGATCTGTTTGGAGTTGCCCTATGAGAGGAGACAGGGAGCCTGCTTGCTCATTGCATAGTCACATGTGAGAGCTCCAGAGGAAGTGGCTGTTTCTCATTCACTGCACGGGACAGCTCCACGGGGAAGGAGGGCAGACACATTAGGGAGACACCGGGAATCTCCGTGGAAGCCAGGATAGCATCTTAGTTGAGAATGTGAGCAGCCGGGAGAGGGCTGGATCAATTCCCAGAGCTGCTACGTGGAGGGTATATGAGCCAAATGTTGTCCAGTGCAGGCTTCTCCTTCCTTGGAGCTCTCTGCTCCACACAAAGTTTTCACTCGGTGAAAGGTGGAGGACTCACACTCTGGAGCTCCACATCCTCTAACTGCTCATGCTGTCACAGAGCAGGAAGCGGTGAGAGTTGCTGAGCCATCACGGAGATCCGAAGGAAGACATGGGAAGACACTGTCTGGGTGGCTCAGGGCCGTCCACGGCATCTCGAGTTGACGAGTAGAAAACGTGATATCTGGATATAAGTCCAGCTCCACGGGGTAGACAGGATCATCTACTGTGGTCTTAGTGTTTGTGTCTCCCCTCAAATCATATGCTGAAATCCCAAACCCCAAGGTGATGGTATTAGGAGCTGGGCCTTTAATAAGTACCCTGAGAAAGAGGCCTTAGACAGACACCTTCACCCCTTCCATCCTGTGAAAATATCACAAGAAGGTGCATTCTGTGAGCAAGTGGGCCCTCGCCAGATACTGAATCTGCCTCTCTCTGGGACTTCCCAGCCTCCTGAACTAAGACATCCTTGCTGACAGAGGTTAAGTAACCTGCCTGAGGTCACGCAGCTTCCATGGTAGGCAGCCTGTAGGATGGAGGCCTCTGGTATTCCTCTTAGTCCCCTCCTGTAAGTGTGGATGGTATTTAGTGACTTTCTTCCACGGAACAGACACAACAGAATGGTGGTATGTCACTTCTGACGTTAGCTTATAAAAACATTGTAACTTCAAGTTTCTGGGGTGATGAAAATGTTTTGGAAATAGATGGTAGTGATGGCTATACAACATCATGAATATACTTAAATGCCACTCAATTTTGCACATAAAAATAGTTGAAATAGCAAATGGTATGTTGTATGTATTTTACCACATTTTTTTCCTTCAAAACACCACCCAGAAAACACAAACATGTAGCTTCCATGTTGGGACTCTGAGATTCTTCCCTCTGGGGGAAGTGGGCTGCCATGTTGGAGGCAGTCCTGCGGAGAGGTGAGGTGGACTGATGTCTGTGGAACAACAGCCACGGAGGATCTGAGGCCTGCAGATAACCACGAGTGAGCTTAAAAGTGGGTACTCCCCAAGTCAAGCTTTGAGATGGCTGCAGCCCTGAGAGACCCTGAGCCCAAGGTACCCAGTGAATCTGCACCCAGATCCTTTCCCCAGAGTAGATGTGAGATAAATATTTAAGCTTCTACAGTTTGGGATACTTATTATGCTGTTAATAATAAGCATAATTATTAACTTATGCTTATTAAGTTAAGCATAAGTTAATATGTTAGTTGCTTATTAAGTTAAGCATAAGTTAATATGTTAGTTAGTTATTAGCTAACAGCTATTAGCTAGCAAGGTTGGGATGTAAAACCCAATTTTGCTTGTCTCCAGAGTCTGAGATCTTATTTATTTATTATTTAATAATTTATTTATTATTTTGTTCATTCATTCAAATCTGCATTTGCACCTACAAACATGGTTAAGCTAGAGACAATAAATAGAGTGATATATTAACAATTCCCTTTGTCTAAACAAATAGGGTCCATTCTATGTACCCTGTCATCTCATAGGACAGCCTTGCTATTCAAGAAGAAGCGGACAAATGCAGCCACACTTGTTTTTATCTACTGTTCTTTTAACATGTGTCTTCCCTCTCCATTCCCATTCCTCCAAGGGTATGCATCTCCAGTATCCATGGAAAAATAGCCTTTCCAGGCTGCAGCAAAGTTCAAGGCAAAGGCATTTTGCATGGACATCTGGGCATTGGGTTTGCTTCCTTTCTCTTGCTGATTCTGAGTTTGGCTACTGTCAAAAGAGCCAGGTATTTTTAAATATTCTTTTAAATGTAGGACAAGTCCCTTATATGCAAGAATGTGGAATGGATAAGAACTGAGCTGTTCAGATGCAGTGCGATGCCCTCTTGCAGGATGGACTCAAGAGTACGTAGGTCCACTGGGGAATCTGGAGGGCAGGGGACACATCACTGAAATGCACTGCACATGCCCTTATTCTCTGGGCCTCTCTCTTCCAAAGAGATCTTATATCCTGAGCTAATGGGCCCTTCCTATTATGCAGTGGGGGTAATGATGGTCTCATCTTTTGTAACAACCTGGATAGAACTAGAGAGCACACTTCTAAGGGAAGTATCACGAGAAGGGTAAAGCAAGCATCCCATGTGCTCCATACTAAATTGGAACTGGTTGATCAACACTCATGTGCACATATGGAAATAAACCTCAGTAGGAATCAGTAGGTGGGAGGGAGGGGGAGGGGTTGGGTTAATTCACACCCGACTGGTGCTATGCACATATTCTGGTTGAAGGGCACACTTATAACTTTGACTTAAAATGTACAAAAGCAAATTATGTAACTAAAATGTACATACCCCTAAAATTAAAATATTCTGACATTTAACAAAAATGAAAAAATATATATTAATATTTCTCTCTGGTTGGTGAAGATGACTTACTTTGTAAACATATTTCATATTCCCTAATTTGTGTAAATAGACACATGCCAAAATAAGAGAGACTTCAAGTATGTGAAAGCTAATGTTTCTCAGCCAGTTAACCACGTTAATACTTTCCCATGCAACCACGGTGGATATTTGACTTCAGTTTCAATGTAAATCTAAATCTGTCTAGTTTTTATCCAACGTTAAAAGGCACCCATGTCCCTGTTCTGAAGTCATTTTACCAGTCAGAGCTAAGTAATATTGTTTTTTACTTTATATGGGTGTGTAGTACAGTCTAGACTAAGGATCGGCAATTTTATTTTTTTTGTGAGGGCAAGACAGTAAACATTTTAGGTTTACTGGCCGTACATGGTCTCTTCCCAACTACTCGCCTCTGCCACAGCAGTTGAAAGAAGTCATAGACAACAGATGTTATGCAAACAAGCAGGTTCTTCTATGTTCCAGGAGAACTCTATTTATAAAAACAGGTGGGATCTGACCTGTGGCTGCAGCTTGTTAGCCCCTGGTCTGGGCCCCTTCCACCACATTCATTTGGCAAGTGGAAATAGCGAGGGGCATGCACAGCAGAGAAGCTACCATTCAAATGAGTCACAATATGAACATACCCAATCCACTTCTCTAATTAAAATTCTTGTGGATTAACTTGGACTACTGTTATCTAACAACCTGACCATGCCAGGCTTCAGTAATCACTGTGGAATGTGAAAAGTCAGATTCAGCATGACGTGTATGAGGGGAACACAATCTGACAGGGAATGTTCCCTGTTTCTCCAGCCTAGATCGCAATTATTCATGAGTCATCACTCTTAGTGGATTGTGAGTCCTCAAAGACAGGAAAAACTTACTTGCCACTGTGCAGAGTCTTTTGTTACACAGTAGGTGCTCAATAAATGTTAGTAGAATGAACACATAAGCAACACATCCCAAGTCATCAGAACAAGCAATTACCTATTAACAATCCTGATGTATTTGAATATGAACAGAGTGCAGGACCCTTTTCTCTACATGTAAAGCAGGACCAGATAAGCCCCCCAGTGGCCCCTGCCCTTAATTTTCCAGTGTGGCTCCCAGAGCACACCACCTCTCTGAGAAAGCTCGCTGCAGCTGGCCTCATCCTGGGAGGGTGAGCAAAGCTCACTCAGATTGCTGAAGAAGTCTTGTGATTATGGTTACTCCCAACACAGCTTCTTCTTCTTTTTTTTTTTTTTTTAGCAAAGCATATTTAAGAGTAAATATTTCTTTTTACTATTTCCTTTTAGGAATGGCCCCTACATTGCAGCACCCTCCCCCAACCTGGATGATTCCCCTGGCCATGTCTGAGCAGAAAGCCACCTCCAGTCAAGTGTCCCAAAGAGCATTTGACTCATGCACTTTTTGTGTGGGTGGTAGGTGGTTCCATAAATAATTCAACCCCATTGAGAGAATATTGGGAAAAGTCTGGGATCCCCCTGAAGATGTAGGGCCTTTGAGGTGAGGGAAGTGTAGACTTTGATCTCTGCGGTGGTCTTGGGAGCCGGTGCGTGGAGCCGGGCAGGTGCTGAGCGGGACTGTGCCATCTCCGGAGACAGCCCTGTCGCACTTCATCCTCTCTCCCTGCGCTGCCCACCCTTCACTCAGGGTCTCCTTGGTCAAACCTTTAAGGGATGACAAAACTGCTCCTGTACAGGAGGGATGAAAAGCTTCAAGAGCAAAAATCCTTGGAAGAAGGAAGAGGTGACAAATGAAGGGAATTTAAACGGAGATAAAGGTGAGACATCAGACCCTCTGTTGATGAAACAGAGAGGACACAGAGAAAAGGACAGAGGAACATCTGATGAAGGAAGGAAGGTGAGAAAGGAAGGGTGCGTGGTGCACACACAAGCGTCTCTCGCAGCCGACAGCCAGCTCCACCAGGTACGCGTCCTCAATCAAACAGTGTCTTGCTAACCTCCAATTTCCTAGTTCAGGAAAGTAGCAAGCAATGTTAAGAAGAGACTAGATTCTTTCATTAGAGAAATCAAGGGATCCTCTACAAGGAACAACCGTAGAATTTCCTAATAACCCACAAGACAGATTAATTAAGTCACTTCAGAGAATCAAACAAATAATACGCAGAAGCTAAAAGCACAGTGCAGAAATGATTATTTCAGACCATGTGCACCAAGGGTTTCTGCCAGATAGTAAAGATTTTAGATTTTTGAGGCCACAGAGTCTCTGAATCTTATTAAAGGGAAGATACGTCCTTCCACCACTCGGACCTTGTACATCCTTACATCTTAGAAAGATTCTGTCCTACAGTCAGCATAATAATAGTCAGAATTTCCTCTTAGAATTGCCTGTGGGAACAACCCCCTACTGAGGAAGAGCATATCATATCTCCTACACCAATTTCTTCCCAAGTGTTTCACTCAGTGGCAGCAGAACTCATGCAGCTTAAATTACCTCTCACACCAACAGTTTCTCATAACATCAATGCAACTGCTAGAGGTTCACAGCATCCTTGAATAATGCATCGGCTCCCTTTAAAGGAAAGATAAAATCAGCTGGAGCTTCAGCATTGTTTTAGAGTACCTGTTTCACAATATTGCTTAAATGAGTATAAAACTAAGACAATTAGATGCAAAGTGTTTTTGCTAATAGCTCTTACAACAATTTTGAACTGGAAATAAATGCAAAATGTAAACACAAAACCAGTACTATTTGACTGCATTAAAATAATGCAATGATTGATGGCATTTTTGCTGCATTAAATCATCGCTTGTTATGTAAACAATGTCACTAGCTACCACAGCCCCAAACCACTCCAAAAACATCATCAAGCACCACTGGGGCCTTCACTTAGTGTATACACATCATTTACAAATAAATTCCCCTTCATTGGCCGGGAGAGTGTTATACCAAGTCAGACACAAATGAAAACCCTGAAACAGAGTAGCAAGTGGAGCAGAATTTGTCACACCCACTGTTTTCAAAGGGACCATAAAGTCCCCTGAGAAAGCACTACTAACCACCCCAGTATGAGAATCATTGGATTACTTAAACCTTATCATGTTTCTAAACTGATTTCTGTCCTGCACACCACTAAAGCATTTACTATTGTCACCATTAAGGTGACACCTGGCATTTCCCATCTAGTATCGCTCTCCCTCTCCCTGTCTCTCTCCACTCTTTTGTATAAGCTTTGAGTAGACTTTGCTCTTTCCTACCTCATAAGTCACTGGCTTCTTTGGACTAAAGATCAAGGCAGGTGGCCTCTTCTCAGGAGACTCATATTCTATCCCAGTGTTAACTGTATACTTCGCTTATCTTCTCTTAGCCTCAGTTTCTCCATCTGAAAATGAGGGGGTCTCCAAGCTCTCTTCCATCCCTTGCATTCTTTATGCTATGAGCTGAAGGACAGGAAACTAATCAAAAGCAGTGTTCTCATTCAGGTATCTATGGAGACAGATACATTTTCTTACTCTAGTAGGGACCCGGCGGAGATGTGTTGATTCAAAGGGAAACATCAGAGCAATAGAATATTGCAACTAAATATTCTAACCTAGACCTGGAGGATCAAGAAAGTCTTCTAGGACAGCAGTTCTCAACCTGCGGGTCGCGACCCACAGGAATTGTATTAAAGGCTCACGACATCAGGAAGGTTGAGAACCGCTGTTCTAGGAGAACATCATTCCCAGCAGGGACTCTCAGAGCTATCAAGATCCCCACTGGGGATCACATGCCCTGAGTTTAGGAGGATACCAACTCCCCTCCAGCTGACGGCTGCCAAGTGGAAATTTGGGCCCTGAGAAGCCATATCTTCTGGTTTTTTGAGAGAAGCAGGATATTGGGATTTTATTATTTTATTTTATTTTTTTGAGACAGAGCCTCAAGCTGTCACCCTGGATAGAGTACCGTAGCATCACAGCTCACAGCAACCTCCAATTCCTGGGCTCAAGCGAGTCTCCTGCCTCTGCCTCCCAAGTAGCTGGGACTGCAGGCGCCCGCCACAACACCCGGCCATTTTTTGGTTGCAGCCGTCATTGTTGTTTGGCGGGCCCAGGCTGGATTTGAACCCGCCAGCTCAGGTGTACCTGGCTGGCGCCTTAGCCTGTTGAGCCACAGGTGCCGAGCCAGGATATTGGGTTTTTAAATAAAATTTACGGATTTTTAAATTTTGGCACTCAATTCTAATTTTTAAAAATACTATTCAATAAAGTCCTCATTTACTCCATATGCTGCCCCTTGGTGCCTTTGCCCCCTACCCATTGTTTTAGTGGGATTTTCTTCCGTGTTTGTAAAATGTTCTGCATACACACACATGTGTGTGTGTGTGTGTGTCTATCACAAGCAGGATGGTGGGAGCATGTGGATCCCAGACCCCTGCCCAAGGCAGAGGTTTGTAGTGACATTTGAGATGGGTGCTCGGACCTGGGTGTCTGAACTTAACAATCAGAGTGTCTAAATTTGGTGGGGGCTGGAAGGCAATTCTGACCTTTTCTTCCAATCATTTGCAAACCGTTTCTTGCTATTTTCTCATTGCTCCAATGAGAGGTCAGGATATACTTCATGAATTAAAGCAACTTAGATCTGTAGGGAATTTGCAGATCTCAAAAACGTTTGCTGAACTCAGCTTCGGGTTTCTGCTCGAAGCTTAGTGTTAAGTTGTTACATCAGCCTTGAGAAACTTTCATTTCATAGTAGAATAGGCAGTTTTCAGGAGGACAGAAGGCCAGATGGGAGAAGCAGAACACAAGTCATAGTTCCAAAGTGGAAAATTAAACTTTGATGTGTGCTTGACAGATGCATGAGAAACAAATCCCAAGTATTTGAAGAGGAAAGTTACCATGGCAGTTTTGCAAAAAAGCTGCTACGGAGAATTGTAATTCCACACATATTTCTGCATTTTTTCCATTGGGCTAGAACATCAGAAGTGCTATGGAAAGAGAAAACTGGATGTCAAGGAGACTCCTTCAGAGTTGGGTTGGAGAGTGAGGGTGGAGGGTATGTCCCATGACAACAGAGGTCCTGGGTCCCCCTCCTTCATGCAGAGAGCCACTGTGGGGGTGGCTCAGTTCTGCTCCTCCCACACCACAGGGGCAGGCAATAGCATTTGTCAGCCTCTGCCTAATTACCAGCTAACTAATTAGTAAGGAGGAGTCCTCCAGGTCCTCTGCCGTTTCTTAACAATTAAGCCCTAAACTGTTTAATCTGACAGCCTCTTCGCCCCATCTCCCAGTGAAAATCCACAGTGGGCTTTTCAGGACAGAAGCCAAGAGGTTCCACAATCACTACCAAATGACCCCATCTTCCCAGCATCTCTGGCATCTGTCCTCCATCTGCGTTTGCACCACCTTTCCTTGGGTTTAGGCCCTTTGCATTTCACAGCCCAGAGCAGGGGTCCTCAAACTATGGCCCACGGAGGACATTTATCTGGCCTGCTGGGTGTTTTTGCCATGGGTGCCTGTCCTATTTAGCAGCCAACTCATTCCCAGGCCGCACTGAGCATGTGTGGAATATGCAACGCACTGTCAGACTCCTTCTTTCTGTCTCTCCCCACCCCTCCTTCTCTCTGTCTCTCCCCATAGGGTGTTTTTGCCGAACTGCTTAGCAGCTGACTCTTCCCCAGGCCCGCAGTGTGCATGTGTGGAATGTGTGCTGCACTCTCCAACTCCCCTCCTTCTCTCTGTCTCTCCCTGCCCTTCCTTCTCTCTGTCTCACCCTGGCCAGCCGGAGTGCACATGTGTGGAATGTGTGCTGCACTCTCCAACTCCCCTCCTTCTCTCTGTCTCTTGACTCCTCTCAGTCTCAGGCCAGACTGAGACTCTTGATGGGAGGAGTCATGAGCTTGCCTGTGCAGAGCCTGCTGCTGCCTTAGGACTGAGGTTAGAACAAGTTAGGATTTTTATGTTTTTTGAAGTTAGAAGATCTATTTTTTTTTTTTTTTGCAGTTAGTAGGGCCTTTTTTTGTGGTTAAGGGGGGCCTTTTTTTCCTGAAGTTAGGAGTTCTTTTTTTTTTTTCATTTTAAATATTGTATTTGTTCCTGTTTTTTTTTTTAATTTTTATTAAATCATAATTATGTACATTGGTGCAATCATGGAGCACAATGTGCTGACTTTATATACAATCTGAAATATTTTCATTGAACTATTTAACATAGCCTTCATGGTCTTTTAATCACTATATGAAGACATTTATATCAAAGCAAGAAGTCCACAATGAACGCCCTCATTAGAATAGATTGTTCCTGTATTATGTGATCCTTTGGTCTCCACCCCCAGATTGGGAAATAGGAGATAGTGTGTTTTTAGACATTTTGTCTCATGAAATGCTTCTATCTTTGGGCAGTTTAGTAAAGCATTTTAACCAAAATAAAAATTTGTGAAATATTTATAGTCTTTAGCCTTGGGATATTCTTGAAATCCTATTAGAAATATTTTCTAAATTTAACAAGTATAGAACTTGAATGAATCCAACAACCAGACCAATAAGTCCTGATCTCATTAGGAATGTGTAACTCCATTTTCTCACAGTTCTACAAACCATATTAACCTTTCCATATTCAACCTAATCATTTAATAATGTCTTTTGCATTTCTACTGTTTCACTGGTTATCAGTTTAATCGAGGTTTTCTCAGGGTCTTGAAGTCTCTTGTCTTTCAGTGCCAACTGCCTAGGAAAGTGAAAATATTGAGCTGCTTGAGATATTTTCAAGGTCTAACCAACCAATAAAAATTTTCTGAGGACAAAAAGATGATCGAAAATAACAAATGGAGGTTTTTATCTCTGAAACATAAAGTAACTTGATCTATTAAAATAAAATTACTTTGGTGTTTAATTTACAGTCATAAAATACCTGACAGCCTTGGGGGAAAAAAGTGACAGTATGACTGAATATTTATCACTTTAGATCATTTATAAATCTCAAGCAACTTTGAAATATCACAAGTCAACGTATATGAGGACAAAATTTCTGAAACCTGATTTGTAGAGATTTTGCTAGTGAAGACTTCAACATCTGTAGTAGCCCACAGGGTATCTGAAAAGATGAGAACCAGAGTTTGGTGTTTTTATCTCAGTTCTCAAAGCACAACAGATCTGCCAAAGGACATGTCATTAATCATGAAATTTATTGTACATAGAAGAGTGTGTATGTATATAAAATAAACTACAGTGTATCTCCCACCCAGGTTAAGTAGCAGGGCATCACTGGTATCCTGGAAGCCTCCTGAACATCTCTCCTTGGCGCATTCTTCTCTCTCCTCTCCCCAATAGCCACTATCCTGACTTTGTGTTAATCATTCTCCTATTTTTTCTTATAATTCTATCATTTATGCATGTATTCTTAAGCAATAAACTACTAAGTTTTGAAATAGTGAGTCGTAAATTCAAACCTAGCTGCACAAGGAAAAGATAAGGTTGCCACCATCAGAAGGAAGATTCCATGGCGGAGAAGGGAAAGGACACTGTCCTGAGACGGAGTCTGCTTTCTGGTTCTCTGACCATTGACAAGAAGCCATTGTGAGAAAGTCAGTGAGAGAGGTCACAAGTATGTCCCAGGCAGGACAGGGCTCGCCACAGTAGGAACCTTGTGAGCCTGATGCAAAGCTGCCCATGTGTGGGGCAGGTTTTAGATGTTAGAAAGTAATCTGGGCAGAGAGAATCCACTGTTCTGTATTTTCATTTTCTTAGCCCACCAGGGCCTATGTCTTAGGAGTTTGGATCAAATTTCTTTGCAATGATATAAGTGCCCCACAAATAGGGCAGTGAGGCAAGGAGGGATGAGAAGAAACTTCTTTTTTTTTTTTTTTTTTTTTGCTGTGTACAATAATTCAGTCGTGGAGTATAGTGTACAGGCTTCACATACAATCGGAGATATTTTTATCAACCTGATTAATATGACATTCATGATATTTTCTCATAAATAAACTTCTTAGGGAAGTCCAGTGTGCGTAAGAATCTAAGCCAGGCTCCCTAGGCATCTGTCCTCAGATAAGACGAGACTATGGAGCACCTTGTGATGGGCATGCTCATGATGCTCTCAGACGGACCCTGCCTGATTCTCTTTGTCAAATATACCCCTAGAGTTCTGGAATCTCTCCTCTCTTCTCCTGGAAATCATTTTTCCACTAAGTCCTGCATTGGATATCTTGTTTTCTGTGCCCCATGTATTCCATTTGCTTGGTTTTCTTTCTTACTTGGCATATATCCTAGGTGGGAGGTTTTAATCAGATCTCGAATGTTTGAAAACGTCTGTAGTCTACCTTCATGCCAATGACTGGATAGGGTGTAGAATCTGGGTTGGAAACAAAGTTCCTACAAAATTTTGAACGTAGCGTTCCACTGCCTTCTTGTTTCCAGTGTTGTTGAGAAATCCAAAGTAGTTTTTATTTCAGGTCCTTTGTCTTTGACAACTTTTTTTCTCTTTAGAAAATTACAGAATCCTCTTTCTTTCTGCCCATCATTCTGAAAGTTCACAATGAGGGTCTTTAATGTAGGTCAGTTTTCAATCAAATTTTTCAAATTTTGTGTTGGGCACTGATAGATCCTTTCAAACTGTCAACTTATGTCTTTCAGGTCTAGAATGCTTTTGTGTGGATTATTATTTAGATTATTTTTTCCTTTCTATTTTCTATATTCTTTTTTTGGAATTTCTGTTATGTGGATATTAGAATTTTTAGAAATGTCCTGTAATTGTCTTATTTTCTTCCCTTCTGTTTTCTGTTTTATTATTTCTTGCTCTACTTTCTGGGGGATTTCATCAACTTTATCTTTTTCATTTTGACTGTTTAATTTCAAGGCATTCATTATTTTTTGAATCCCCTTCACATCTCAGACAGCATTTTATTCTTGTTTCATGAGAGTAATAACTTCTCTTTTGTCTTTAGGATGTTAGTTATTAATGGCAGGGATTTAAAGAATCAACTTTATTAAGGGATGAAATGTACATACAATAAAGTGCACCCATTCTAAATGTACTGTTAAATGAGTTTTCACAAATGTGCCCTTGTGTAACCACCACCATAATCAAGATACAGAACATTTCTATCATCTCCCATAAGTTCCCCTGTGCTTTCTTCATTCCAGTTAATTTCTCAACCATGCCCTGGTCCCAGGCAACTGCTAATTTGCTTTTTGCCACTATATATTACATTTATATTTCTGACATGATAGAGTTTTAATTTTTCCCCTAAAATAATTTGTTTCTTCCATTTTTAAACAATGTTGTTTGGTTTTTCTTCAGCAAGTACACTGAAACTAATTCACTCCATCTGAGTATGTCTTGCTCTCTTTCTTTCCAGAAACATCTGGTCACTCTTGAAGTTCTGCTGTCACAGTGGGGGATTAAAAAGGTGACTAGATTGGAAGGTCTGAGCTCCCGGATTGACTGATTCTAAGGTTAAGTGCAGTGTGGTTAGTTTGGGCTGCTCTTGGAAACCTTCTGATGCTAGAACTTTAGATAGTTTTCAATCTTTTATAGAAATGAAATGCCGGTAATATTTTGGGAACTGAGTAGAGCCAGAGAGTTAAGGTTGGGGGTCTTTGGCATTTGCATTTGATATACAGAGAGTCAATTTCTTTATTTGGGGGAGGGGACAGAGCCCTGCAGTCTCAAGTGCAGTGGCCTCCCTCTGCTGACCTTTGACTCTCTCCACAGAATCAACCTGCAAATCTATGTTGACATGATTTCTCAGTGACTTGGAAGTAAGAATGGTAGTCTGGGATTCTAACTGTTCTTTTACCCAATCTTATTTAAGTTTCTCTTTTTATCATTTCTAGATACCTGGAACTGACAAGTTCAGAGATTGTATTAGGCAGGGATCTTACGGAGAAACAGAACCAATAGTATCTATACAGATATATTAAAAGAGATTTTATTAAAAGAATTGGGTCATGCAGTTATGGAAGCTGAGCAGTCCTGTGATCTACCATCCGCAACCGGAGACTCTGGGAAGCTGGTGGAATAATTCAGTCTGAGACTGAATACCTCAGCGCTGGGGATGGGGGTCTGCTGGTGTAACAGCGCAGTAGGAAGTCCAACCTGACACTCAGATGCTCAAGGGCAGAAGAAGATGAGCATCTCAGCTTCAGAAGAGAGAGTAAATTCTCCTTTCCTCCACCTTTTTGTCCTACCTAGGCCCTCAGTGGACTGTGTGATGCCCATCCACATTGATGAAGGTGGATACAAAAATAATCTTTTCCCAGGTATCTGAGTATCCCTTAACTCAGACTAATTGACACATAAAATTAAGCTTCAAAAAGACTTTTGAGAATTCTCTGATATAAATTAGGATGGTTTTTTGGTTTCTCTACTGTCAGTTTTCTGGACTCTGCTGAGTCAGTTACCACTTGTCTGTCTGTTTTCCAGCTCCCAGTATTTTGTTATTGCTCTTTGTCCTAATTTCCTCATCTTTGTGGGTTTATGTCTGTTTTAAAAGTCCCTTCACTTTTTTTACTAAAGCTGTTTAGAGAGTAGAAAATAAGACACATGCACTCAGTCTGTTATCCTGAGCTCAAACTTTCCTCTATAAGACATTTCATACTTTCTCATATACAATAAAATAAGTATATAAATTAATCAAACAGGTAAATATTTATAAAAATAAGTGGTCCCTCTTCTTTCAATTACTAATTTGGTCAATAGAAAATTTTCACAAACAAGGGTGATTCCCTATGCTTCTTTCAAATCAGAGTCATTCAGTGGGCACTATTTGGGGGAGTTTTATATTCATTATGCTCTTAAACCACCATTATGATCAAAGGGAGAATTTTAAAAGGATATATTAAGATATGACTTAGTTAAGAATGTCTAACATGGATGTTGACATAATGAATTAAATCCTCTGATGTTATTACTTGTAGATAAAATATCACTACTACTCTCTTTAAAATTTATATGGCAATGATTTCAGATGGAGTGAATTAGTTTCACTGAATTAAAACATGGGTACAGTTGGCAGAAAGGGGTGATTCAGGATTCTGCTTCCCTGAAGGAAGGATGACTGGTGTACTTAGGCTGATGGCCATTTATCAGAGACAAAATCCCTGTGAGCCATCAGAGTCTGAAGACTACACCTAACCCACTAACACTGCACCTGCTGGGCCTCCGCTCACCCAGAAAAGCAGGTTGGGTGGGAATATTCATTGAAGACAAAAGCAAAGACCATTTTGAATGCAGCTGAGATCTTGCCAGATAAAATACAGGATATGAATAAAAATACTGGACCCCCTACATACCCTGTAAGGACCAAGCTGACTCCATTGTATTAAAACTAACTCCATCTTGTTCCTCAGCCTTCATTTTGCAGCTGCATACTGAAAGCGTTAAGTAACCTACTCCCTCCTCCGCCCCTCGTCCTTGCATCTGTCCCGAGCAGTCTGCCCAAAGCGATAGTAACACCCTCTCAGACTCCAAGCAATAACAACTCCCTCCCAGACAAATCAAGGACAAGTACTGCTAGTATCCTGGACCCCCTATTAGCTCACCCCAGTGGCTCGCCTCACACCCCTCCCTTTTTCTTTTCTGTACACTTAAAAACCCCTCCTTTTCCAGGTCAGGGGGCTTCTCTGTACTCCTGATGCGCCAGGACCGTGAAGCTCTGGCTGGAGCCAGCAAATAAAAAACCTCTTGCTCTTGCATTGGACTTGGTCTCTGGGTGATTTATGTGGGGGATCCCTTGAGTTGGGCACAACAACCCCTCAGTTAAAATTGAGTTTTAGATAAACAAGAAATAATTTATCAGTGAAGTATGCCCCATGCAATATTTGGAACATACTTACACCAGTAAATATTCATTTACCTGAAATTCAAATTTAACTGGAGGTGGGGAGTGGAGTCCTATATTTTTATTTGCTAACTTTGGCTACTGAAGTCATGACCCTTAATCTAGATTGAGAATCTAAAGTTTGGGTGACAGAAATAAAAATAAAAATTATCTAGGAATGGCAATTTAGAGCTTGAAGCAGCCAATACAGTGATCAGGGAATATGTATTAACAATGAAGGAGAGAATAGTCCATTCTACAAGAAATAGGCAGAGAGCACTATGGCTATTCCTGGGGAACAGAGAAGACTCCTGATATCCCCTTAGTCCAGTGGGATGGATTTAAAGGAATGAGAGTTCTATGTATTACTATATCTTTCTTTAGCAATAGTTTCCTTGTGCTCCATTGGCCAGTGAGACTTTGGAAATCTGAGGTTAAAATCTAAAATAACAAGCACAAAAACATGTTCATTCCGGGGAGCCCTAAGTTTAGAGAAGAAAGTGAAAAAGATTTGTCAAAAGGGCATTAGATTAAAGTTAAATTATAATATTTCAAATTACAGCTTTTTAACAGAACAGACAATTAGCAAGCACTTTATTTTTCCCCAGCCCCATGCTTTACCCATTTGTTAGTGTCTATAAATGAGAATTAATATAAACTTTCAGAATAGCCTTTTTATTATTGTCTATTTATTTTTTTAAATTTCTTTCATGTTTCTCTTAAGAGCAAAAACATGGTCCAAGCTTACTGTCTCTTAAGTATTCATCTCCATGTTCTTCAGTGTCTTTCAGTAACCTACACCATTGGGAAAAGAGAGTACTTCCTAAAGTGGCTGAGGGAGGACCCAAATTGACCCGTTTCCCTTCACCCAGGAAGGCTCACATCCACATAATTCTAGAGAGCTGTTTACTGCCCTGTGTTTAAAGACTTCTAGGGAAGAAAAATGGTACAATGTTACCCCTGTGGGAGTCATAAAAGGTTCCTTTCTCTTTTCTTTCTTGCTGTTATTTTCAGACTTCTGTTGACCCAGGATTGAAAGTTTGATTTCAATGCATGCAAAAAGAGAAATTCTTTTCAAAGAGAAATAAGGACTAGGATAAAAATACGGCCTCCATCTTCCCAGCTTTGACTAGTAGCAGTTGGTCATCCATGACTTCTGTGTAACTGCTCCTTCCTTGCTGAGCATTTTGTAAGGAGGATTGTAAGGGTTTGAGCAATATTACAGCTCATGCCTGTAATCCCAGCACTCTGGGAGGGTGAGCAGGGTGGATTGCCGGAGCTCAGGAGTTGGAGATCAGCCTAAGCAAGAATTAGACCCCCCCTCTCTAAAGAAAAATAGCTGGATGTTGTGGGGAACACTTACAGTCCCAGCTACTTAGGAGACTGAGGCAAGAGAATCACTTGAACCCAAGAGTTTGAGGTTGTTGTGAGCTATGACACCAGGGCATTCAATTGCAGGGCAACTGAATGAGATTCTTTCTCAAAAAAAAAACTAATAAAAATTAGTAAAGGAAGATTTTCTAAATCAGTAAAGGAGAAAATGAAAATAAAGGAATAATCATTTTGTGAGTCTATTGCTAAGCTTTTAAGTTAAAATCTTCTGTACACAAAATTAAATATTTTGTACATATATAGATGTCTGCATTTAAAAATATAGAAGATTCCTTCTCAATACTTTATAAATCATGTAATTCATTACTTTAATTAAAGAATATGATCTTTCCATGTTTTCTGTTGTGTTAAGTATCTCCAGCTTTGGGTTGGTCACCCATTATTGTTATGAGATATAGTATTATGTAGAAATTGACACTAGAGAATAAAAAGTTGCCTAGGGATTTAATTTTTCCTGATAGAATAAACATTTGAAATGGAACTGAACCCATCATCTGAATTGGTGGTGAGCAATAAAGAGAAGTTTTGTCGCATGACCCCATCTGGAGAGTGCAAGACAGCCAGCAGCTGGTGCTCCCAGAAGGTCAGACCGGAAGAATTACTTCTATAAAACTGTAAAGAATTAGCCAGGACACAGCTTGATGGAGAGTGTGGGACTATACTAGGTAGGCTCAACAACACACTCGGGGCACAGGTCTCTGCTGAGCTTTTGCTTTTTAAGCACCCGTTCTGTCCTTGCTCTAAGAGCAGGCTGTGCCCCTCACTCTTTCTAAGCAGGAAGAATCTGTGATGGGACAAGCTGTCCCTGAGGTGTGCTTTGCTGCTTAGTGCTCACTATCCTTCTGTGACTTTATTTTCCTTTTAAGTTAAGGACCAAAGACAACATTGTCATTTAGACCATTGACCTACTCTATTTGTGTCACTCAGCAAGTGGCCCACAAGCCACCCTCATGCCCAGTAACACCTGAGTAAACCAGTAGTTCTTAACTGGGGGGCTATTTTACCTCCCCACCACCTCCTCCAGGAGACAATTGATAATGTCCGGAAACTTTATTATTTTTATTTTTGGAAACATTTTTGATTGTCATGATTAGGAACAGGGGGACTACTAGTGGAACTTAACAAATAGAGGACAAGAAGTGCTGCTAAACATCCTACAGTGTACAGGACGCCCCCATCATCACCCCAGCAATAAAGCATTACCCAGGGCAGAGGTCAACACAGCTGCTCTTGGGAAGCTCTGAAGGCAACTAAGGAAAGGGGACAATTGAGCTTCTCTCCCCCGTCTTTCTCAAGTGAACTCTCTTTCTATTTCTCAAACTCAGAGCAGCAGGGCTTCGGTCTCTGCAGCTGTAGCAGACTTGTTGGTGCTCAGGAGATGAGGGTCTCTTCTTACCTCATCTCCAGTATTGATGGTGAGACCTGTCTGATGTACAGAGCCCACTGGAAGGATGACATCTGCCCCCTTGGCATCCTTTCCAGTGTCATAACAGGAAGTCAATGGAAAGAGCTTAGGAATTTATTTTGTCACTTGAAAAAAATCAACTAGAGTAAAAGAGCAGAAAAGAAAAAGATGTGTCAGGCAACACCTCCTGACCGCTGCTGCTCAGAATGTTCTCTTGTGAGCTAAATACCATATTCGTGGGGCTGGTGTGATGCTGAACAACTTGGATACGGAGGGTGGGAGTTAGTGTCGTCTGCCTAGGATACTACTTAGATGCTTAGAGCAACTTTTAATTCAAATCAGAGCATACAAAGAGAGAGATCATGCATGAGACATCTCTCTCAGGGAAACTGTTTTCACTTCAGTAAGAACAAGAGTGTGTTCTCTGGGAAAGAGGGTTTTCCCGAAGCTTTTCAAGGAAATAGAAGCAGAACTACAGCAGAAAACTCATAGAAAGGTTCTGGCTAGTTCAGATTCCTTTTTTAAAGCATGTCTATAGCTCATAACTCCACCAAAGGGACTACAAGCTTCCCTGGAGATTATAAATGATGACAATAATATTAGCTAATATTTATCGAACTTTCAATATGAGACAATCACAATGGCAAGTGTTTTGCAGCATTATTTTATGTATTAGAATTCATTCTGTTCAACATTTACCAAACAATTATATTATATTAGGTATGATGATGGGTTATGGAAGTTTGAAGTCATGGCAAATAAGTTAAACATAATTGTATGTGTCAAATAACAAACGATGTAGAAAGAAGTTCTGGTATCAACTGGACTATTGACGAAACTTTTTGCCAAAAAGAGCCTTGTGTGCTTTTCTGTCTTGGTACTGGTTTTAGTTCTTGTTCTCTGGTACACTACTACTAGCCATAAATAGCTATTAAACTTAGATCTAAATTAATTAAAATAAAAACTTAAAATTTAGTTTCCCAGTCACACTCGTCACCCTCAAATTACTCCACCATTACATGTGGCTAGTGGTGATGGCATTGGACAGTTCAATATGGAGCATTTTCATTTTTGCAGAATGTTCTATCAGACAGAACTGAGTCTAAAATCCCTATATTCAGGCTTCTTTGCTCTTAAATCATTTCCTTTAGCACCTACACTCCTCTTTTATCCATTCTAGTTACACAAGACTGATCAGCTCCTGGCAGGTAAATTTGTCTACAAATTGCATAAACGTCTGGGTCGATTGACTATATTCTCAAAACTTGATATTTTACCAGGATTATTTCTTCCTCGACTTTAAAGACTCCATCAACTGGAAATTTATTGCTGTAGTCATTTCTGTTCTATATTGTATCGTACAAATCTATACCACATAGGAAATTCTGGGGGTCTGGCCTTGTTCCAGTGCAAGAGCATCCTATAAGGTGTCTACAAACTGGGTTAGACACAGTGCCCACTATGAATGCCTTCTGTCATCAGTGTGGAATGGTTTACATAAGTCTCCCTGGCTTTGAGCTAGAAACTATTAAGTTATAAGCTGAACATTACCTCAAAACTCTCCACATCATTCAAAATATCTCTGCAAACTCTAAAACATCTGTCAAGTCTGTCCTCTCCTTCAGCTCCTTAGCTCACACCAGTATCATCGAACCTGGAAGCTGCTAGAACCTCCTGGCTGGGCTCTGCCCACCTTTACACCCACTCTTTAGACAGGATGATCTTTTAAAGTGTCTGCCTGACTCTGATCCTGCAGCCCCCGCTTGCTCCCTGCGTGTTGCTCTCCAGTTCTGTAACAGCTCCGAGGGCTCACCCTCCCCTTGGGCCGTACCCCCTGTTCATGTGCTTGCAGTGACTTTCTCTCACTCCCATGACCATGACCTCTTCTCAGTACTGTTCTCTCTGCCAAGGATGACCTTTTCCCTCCTCCCTTTCACCAGTTAAAACCTAGTTAATACCAATTAGCCTATTGGTGATGAGTCAACTTAAAAGTCACTTTTTCTGGGATGCCTTTGCAACCTCAGACTAAATCCAATCTTCCTGCTAGGGACTTTGAGAGCCCCCATGCTTTTCTTTCATAGCAATTCTCACACTGTGCCTTTATATTTATGGGAGAGATTATTACAGTGATGCCTGCTTCTCTGTCTATAGTATAAAATGACAAGAGTGCTGGTCTTTATCTGTTCAGGATCATCATCGGATCCCTGGGGTAAAAAACGTAGCAGGCTCTCAGTAAATACTTGTTGAATGAATGAATGCATGAGTGAATTATAGCCAGCTGCCTTCAGTGAAATGGAACAAAAGCTGGTCTGAAAATTGAGATTAAATTTCGACATAAAACTCAGGGGATGATGAGTACAGGAAAAGCCTACTTTATAGGAACAGTGGTGGTTTTCATGCCAGGCCTGGGCAATTGGCTGAGGGGATGGGAAGCACTCTGACATAATGGTGGTTACAGGTGCAGAACCCAGCCGCACATTCTGGGTTCAACTCCTGGCTCCTCCCTCATTGCCAGGTGTGGTAACTTGTGTTGCCAAAACAGCCTCACTTATTCCTGTCCTTTTATTTTTCTTTCTCTTTTAGTAAAAGTGGGATCCTTGCTGTCTGATAAAAGCAATCTTCCTCCTGTATTCTGGATACCAGCTCCTCAAGGACCTCCCTCAATGGATAATCTCTTCTCTCTCTCTCTCACCCTGTCTCTCTCTCTCTCTCTCCCCCCCCCCCCCATCCCTCCAGGCTTCTTCTTTTACATTTGATCAAATGTTTCTCATCTTTTAAAAGACCATGTCTAGCTCATTCTCTTCTTTCATCTCCTGGCCTCTCTCTCCTTCGCATCCGGACTTCTTGAGAGTTGTCTGTGCTCAATGTTACTCTCATCACCTGCTGTAATGTCTCCACTGAAATATCTTTGACCAAAGCAAAAAAATTAAGCTTCATTTTGCAAAGCCCAGTGGAAAATGTTAATGCTTATCTTATTCTTAACCTCTCAACCTGACTCCATTGAGCCTTCCTTTACCCTTTTCTTGGTTCCAGTGGGGTTCTTTCCCATCTCTCTGGTGAACCCCTTTCAATCTCATCTGTCAAATGAGCCTCCTTGACTTACCTTTTAATGCAGGAAACACACATAGTCACACAATAATTTTCATGCAAGTTTTCAGAGGATTTTCTAGGTATCCTAAAATCCTCAGCATTCATATTTTATATGTTGATAATTCCCAAATATGTACCTTCATCTTAGAGTCTATGGAATTCAGCTTAGTAGGTCCAACTAGTTTACTAGGTCATCTCCACTAGGATGTTTACTAGGCACTTTCAAATTACCAAGAACAGAACTAAACTATTAACAATTATCTTTCACCCTCAACCTAATTCCCTAGCCATGTCCTGATTTAAGTAAATGACAACACGATTCATTCACCCTAGACAAAATTTGAATCATTTTTCAGTCCTATATTCCTGCCCATCATAGTATTCAAACAGTTGCACCTCATTATTTCTGCTCTCTCTCTCTTCAGTGCACACATAAACCCTCCACTCTTAGCATCTCCAATTTGAGTACAGACCGTCATCACATTCTGCGTGGACCATTGCAATGTCCTAACAGGTCTTTTTATTGATGATTCGCCTGCAATGCATTCTTCATACTTTCAGACAAAGATTTCCTTTAAGACATCAGCCATGCCAATCTCAAACATCCTGCTGTCTTTGGGGTAAACTTCAAACTTGCCCCATTCTTTTTGTTCCAAATCAACCCCCCAGAGAGGTTATTATAATATATTAATTTTTTTCAATTACTTGATATGCTGGGTGGTCTGTATTCTCCCGAGCCATTCCACATATTATTTCCTCTTTGTGGAACTCCATTTTTCTTGACTATGCCAAATCATCTGACTACCTTCTACTCTTACTTCAAATCTCTGCTCGGGCTTCCTTCCCCAGAGAGGCACTTTATCATCTCCCAGGCTGGATTAGCCATAACAGTGCCGAATAACTCATGATACCTTTGGTGTCAAGTATTCCTTTGGACTCTACGTTCTCATAAGATCCTCAGCCCTTAAAAGTTATCCCTCTCTTTTTAGCTCTTCTGTCCTCATCACTCAGCACAGCTTGTAGAGATAGGAAATGTTCATAAAACACATGAATTTTTCACCGGTGTGCTGGATTGTGTAGTCTAATGCAAAATCTAAGCCCTATGAAAATCAAGACAATACTAGATCGAGGGAAATGGGGCATTGAGGAGGCTCTGAGACCAATGATTTTATTTGCATTGGTGGAGAGAAGAGACATGGCAATGAGGTAGGGAGAAGAGCTTCAGCAGAGGTGAAGAGGAAAGGTTGAACCTGGCATTAAGAATATATCTGACTACCTGAATTATAGTACTCAGTGTGGAAACCAGTGGGAAATAACATTGAGATGTCGTTTCTGGGTGTGAATAGGGCAGGTGATGGACCTCACCTGTGGACACATTTCCCTAAGAGAAGACAATATCTTAGATGACAATTAGAAGAAATCTTGGGGAAATGGAAAGTCATTTATGAATATGTAAAGGCTTGACCTTACATAGATTTCTAGAAGTAATCATTCTAGCCTAAGGCTCTCACATTAGTTCCATATGTGAATTAGATCCTTTTTATCCGTGCTGAGCAAACATAGCATGGAAATAGGAGGGTCACAGAGTATGTACATTGTGCTGCCATCTAAATGTGCTTGTCAACTCATTTCAGTTCCCCTCCCACCATCAACCAAGGGACCTGGAGGAAGGTTAAAATTCAAATACTCTCCAGGACTGAGGAACCAATTTAGGCAAAAGGGGAAGACTGAGTTATCTAACCAGTACAGAAGTGTGCTTTGGAATTATTTTGACAGTTTGTATCTACTAATCTTTTAGTGAATGTTGAACTTCGGGCAACTGAAGATTTAATTAATTGTTTTTAATTGCTTGAAAGCAACATAAACTACCAAGATATCATGAATATTCGGCTGGGCATTATTTTGTTTAAAAGTATATGCCTATAAATTAAAAAAACTTCAGATAGCAAGATTATCTTTTCTTGAAAACAAACACTTTCAAGTCATGATAATGACAACCCTTGCCAGGTGTTAGCAGTGCATATTTTAACAAAAAGAATTTTCTTTCACCAGCTTATCTGCTGGCGCCATCTAGTGACCAGTCTAATTGATAGACAAAGATGGGTTCAGAAAATTTGAATAAAAAACGTGACTAATGTGTTTGAAGGGAAACGCACTTGAAGGTTAAAGTGTTCACAATGAGATTAAATGCTGATTTATAAAACTAGTAAACAAAAATTTGGAAATCATCCTTCTTATATTAAAGATCAACCCTAGAAATAATGCCACATTGTTATGAGCTCTCACTTCTCTGGGAATATTATGGGAAACGAAATACTAATGTATTTTTAAACTGAAGAGTAGAATGAGATGGAGACACAAACCTTATCTGGAAGTCAGAATTATTTCACCATCTTCATTAGGAACTAGAAGGACTAAAGTTCCAAATTTGAAAAGCTATTACTTTTCTTCTTTAGAGACATTCTTCCCACCCCTAGATTTTAGAGTGAAAACACAAGAATCTACAAAAATAAATATCAGCAGAAGTTTCTCCCTTCAGGTTTTTCTACTTCCTATTAGTGTTGGTCCCAAATCAGCAGAGTTTGGTCAGCACTAAGAATGAGGGTGAAATATAAAGGGTTGCTAGTGAAGACATCCTTGGGTTTCTGTGGGGAGACAAATGCAATAGACTGAAATGGCCCTGGGAGACCCTGAGGCTTCGTTAGAGAGCTCACCTTCCGCAAAGAGCCCTAAGTCTAAGATGCTAACTTACCTCTAGCCTATTAGGAGGGAACTCAAAGGTTCTCAACTCCTTTGGTTTTAAGTGACAAGGCTGCTTTTTGATGTTGCTGTTATTGTTAGGAGGGTTCTTTGGACATACATTAACATAGCTCAGTAAAGACCCTTCTCAAACTTTGATGAGCTTCTTCTAAAATAAGAGGATTGGCTCAGCCCCTGTAGCTCAGTGCTTAGGGCGCCAGCCACATACACCAGGGCTGGCAGGTTTGAACCCAGCCTGGGCCTACTAAACAACAATACCAAATGCAACAGAAAAATAGCTAGGCATTGTGGTGGGTGCCTATAGTCCCAGATACTTGGGAGGCTGAGGCAACAGAATCACTTAAGCACAAGAGTTAGAGGTTACTGTGAACTGTGATGCCACAGCACTCTACCGAGGGTGACATAGTGAAACTCTGTCTCAAAAATAAATAAATAAATAAATAAACAAACAAACAAGTAAAATGAGAGGATTTAACAAGTTTAAAACTCACTTCTATACCCAGGAAAACGGTTGGAAACAAATGCTTGGAACTGTTTTCCAGGGTACAGTAGTGAGTTTGTTCTGCATTGTGCCATATTTCTGTCCTGCTCCTTTTAGAGGCAATGTGTTTTTCAAAAAGCCAGTTGAGTCATGGCCAGAGCCATCCAAGGAGGGTGAGAAGCCCGCCCTGCACGGCATTCCCCCTCTCACAAGGGCTCTCGTGAAGGGAACTAATAGTGAAAAGTCACTAGTGTAGTTGCTCGCTTATTTAGACAGTGATTATCTCCTTAAATATCTAACAAACAACTATTTGACAGAGGTTGTCAAGCTCAGGATGCCGAGTCATAATTCTTATTCTCAAGAAACTACTAAGGAGAGAAAGAGGATTTCTTAGTGAAAGAATAGCATTCACTAGTAGAGGGCTAAGTAGTTGAAATAGAAATAAGAATTCTAGGATTTCAGAGGCAAAAGAAATCCCTGCAAGTTGTGTGGTCATTTTAAAGTAATGGTCCCAAACTTTTTTGGCCCCAGGAACCAGTTTCCTCGCCAACAATTTTTTCCACAGATGAGCATGGGGGATGGTTTCGAGATGGTTCAAGCACATTACATTTATCGTGTACTTCATTTCTATTATTGTTACCTTATAATATATAATCAAATAATTATGCAATTCACCATAATGCAGGATCAATGGGAGTTCTGAGATTGTTTTCCTGCAACTAGATGTTCCCATCTGAGAGTGATGGGAGACAGTGACAGATGAAACCTTCCTAGTTTACCCTCCACTCCCCTCCTGCTGTGTGGCCTGCCCCTTACAGGCCACAGACTGGTACCATTCATGACCCAAAAGTTGGGAACTGCAATTTTAAAGCAGTGCCATGTAATGTAGGCATTGAAGAATGAAGATAGTTTCGCTGGACAAAAATGAGAGGTAAGTTCATCCTATCATGAAAATACAAATAAGTAGTCAGGTTACCAGAAACATGTGTAGGGTACCAATGGGATATTGGGCTACAAAATTTGTTAGAAAAATGAACATATTAGGACTTTTATTGGGTAGTCAATGGACTCAATTAAAATTGGTAAATAAGAAAGTTAATTTATTAGAGTAAGGTTTTAGGAAAGTTAATAGAGAAGACACATATATCCATCTGGCAACTAGGACAGAGGACAAAGGATAGAGCCTAGAAGCGAGATGACCAATAGGAAGACTGTCCTTACAGGTCTGAGCCAGGAATGAAATAAGGAGAAATCACCTGCTGCAGAAGTAGGACTGACCAAGTGCAATGACCACTCGGGTTTGGAAAAAGAGAAAAAGGAGATGGAGGAGTTAAAGGAAATTCGCTCTCTAAGTCTAAGTGATTGGACATATGAAAACCTAACAGGTAGATTAAAGGCAAGGGCTGGTGGGAAGAGAGATAGAGAAATTGGAAAAGAAATACTGCACTGAAAAACAGAATATAAACCGAGTTCATATTATCAAAATGCATCTTATACTAAAGGTCAGAGGATCTGCTATCTGGAGAGAGCTCTGAAAAATGAAACTGTATTATCCTGAAGGCAGAAGCCACAAGATAGCAACCCCAACAGGGACAAGGATTCGTGGCTTACTCAAATACGTCCCTGGATAAGGCTCTCAGTACAGAGGCCAGCCATTACATTTTGGGATATTTTATTTATTATCAAGTGTTTTTATTATAATTAATTCAATCCTACCTCTCTGTCATTTCTCTCTTGTTCACTCGTGTCCTAGTTAGCAAATCACAGAACATTCTCCTTTAGAAGATGTCTCTTTATTATATCACAACAGTTATGTTCTTCCTTTCTTCCCCAAGAGTAGCAATTATCAGTACCCTCATCTATTCCTCATGCACAATCGTTTACACAGGCCTTGCAGTTCTGATAGCTCCTTTCTGGAAGTTCTTCAAAATGTGCATGTCCCTTAAAAATACCAGACCTGCAACTGAGAAAATCCTCGATATACCTCTTGTGTCTATTTGCCTTACTGCAAAGGCCGCAGACGACTGACACACAGACTCCTTCTTTAAGAAAGGCCTCAATTATGAGTATGAAAAGATGCTACTTCATTGAAGGACAACAAATGACCTAAGAAGGGGTTTCCTTAGCTGTTAAGCAAACTTTGTAGTCAATACCTATTGCAGGGCCCCAAGTTTACATTCAGAGTTAGGAAAAAATTCCTCCTTAGAAGTCATCTTGGGACATCCTTAAGTTAGAAAGAAACATCACCACTCAAGATCAGGAGACTTCAGGTGAAATTTTAGTTCTACTACTTTTTAGGACTGAGGTCTTGCAGTTTAAGTTTCTTTTTTTTTCTAAAATGGAGATAAATATAACTATATCTCATGACTATATAAGTTATCAAAATCAAAACAGAACAATGGGCTGGATGCCTGTCTCTCAGTGGTTAGGGTACTGGCCACCTGCACTGGGGTTGGTGGGTTCAAACCCAACCCCGGGCCTGCTGAAACAAAAAATATCCGGGCAATGTGGTGGTGCCTGTAGTCCCAGCTACTTGGGAGGCTGAAGCAGGAGCATCGGTTGAGGTTGCTGTGATCTGTGACGCCATGTTAGTCTACCAAGGGTGACATAGTGAGACTCCATCTCAAAAAAAAAAGAACACTGTATGACAAATAAGTCATATGAGTGTTATACAGTTTTAAAATAGTCAGATGAGTGAACAAAGGCAATGATCTGAGTGTTTTCATGTTAAATTCTGCCAGATTAGCAAGGTGTCTCTGTGGACTGTTAGAACATACGATCTGTGTAGGGATTCTAATCCTTCTCCGAACAGAAGAGAATGGGAGCAAAATTCAGTTCATTGCTGACCGAGTCCTTCCTGCAGACACTGCCTGTCACTAAAGCCTATAGTCTACAGCCCATAGAATGGGGATCACCGTCATTCTTCTCTTCAACGTCTGTCCTCTGTTCTGTTCTCACTGAACCACTAAACAAAGGGCCTACCTGCTCAAGGCGCAATGTTAACCATTGGAAATGTAAAGCTGAATATAGTTTGGTTCTAATGTTCTAGGAGTTCACAGTATTTATGAAGAAAGGCCATCTTACACCCACTGGGAGGGCTAAACACAAAAGTTAGACAATACAAGTGCTAGCAAAGATGTGGAGAAGTTTGGAATTCTCATATACCGCTGGTAGCAACCACTTCATAAAACAGTATGGAAGTTCCTCACATGATTAAATGCAAGGTTGCCATATAACCCACACTTCCATTCCTTGATGTATATACAAGAGAATTAAAAACACTTGCCCATGCAAACACTTACACATGAAAGTTAATGCCAGAATAGCCAAAGGTGGAAATAATCCAAATGTCATCAATGGAAGGATGAATAAGCAAATGTGTCATACAACTCCTATACAATGGAGTTGCACCAATGGGATGCGTCATGGGACACCAAAGGCTTCCACCATATACATTTTTTTCTGAATGAATGTATTACCCCATTTCCCCTACATGTACATTTTATTTCAACAATACATACCTACTTGTAGTTAACTGAAATTGATAATGCAGGCAGCCCCCTGCCGCATCTCTTTTTTTATAGATTCTCTTTGAGGGTCCTTTTTCTCATCTGCTTATTGAATTTCCCCTCATACAAAGAACTCTGTCTGAACATCCCCTTATTTGCGATGCACCCTTTCCTGGCACTCTACACCAGTACACATTTCTTGGCCCTTTTACTTTCTAATTACATATAAGGTTCTTGCCTCTTTGGCTATTAAAGTGCTTAGCAGATAGCAAGGACTCAGTGAATGTTAAAAGAAGGGCTAAATGCATTTCATAGCGGTTCATATTTCAGATTTTGATAGAAAAGTGGAATAATAGCTCTCAAATTCTTTGGTCTCAGGACCCCCAAATCCTCTTAAAAATTATTATAGATCTGAAAGGGCTTTTGTTTATATGAATTTTATCTGTCACAATCTACAGTTGAAGAAACTGGAGCTGTGGTATATTAAAAATCTATCATAAAAACATTACATGTTAGCATAAATAACACTTTTAATGAAAAGTAGCTATATTTAGTGACAATTTTGGCATTGTTCTTTATTGTTGAAATGTCTTTAATGTCTAACTTAACAGAAGACAGATTCTCACATCTGCTTTCCTATCACCCTGCCGTGCTGTGTTGTTGTAGTTAAAGCTGAAGATTTCTAATTTTCATTTGAAAGTTCAAATTTTACCAGTGGCAACAAATACTATGAGTAGTTTTCCTTAAAGCAATAGGTTCATTTTGTTCGGTTTTTAAGAAATTGTCTGCCAAATGTCCAAGTCTGAATAATCATGATTTATCAGGTATTATTTCAAGTAAAAATGGTGTTCTATGTACTCAAAGGTCTAGGTTTAATAATACTATTGATAATGCTTTTTACCCCTTCTCTAAGGGCATATTTAAGAGAAACTGGCATTTTATTTTCTTTTTTTACTGCTAGTGTATGGTATTGAAGAACAAAATGACAGATAAAGATTATAGTCAGATACTACTACCTTGATTCATGCAATTTTACTCACTTCTACTTTTGTGTCAACCAAGTGGAAAAGGTCCCTTAACATCTTGATATTATTATGACAATCGTTTTGGCCTCAGGGCACCCAGAGTTTTAAAGAACTATTCACAGATTTACAAACCATGTTTTTAGAACTGCTGAAGTAGAGAGCAGATGTGTCCGAAATTATTTGCAACCTTGAAAATAATTTTAGAAGTTCATTAAGTTGTATTCAGTTAGAATCATAGACCACAATCTGACACCACCTAATTACTTATCTCATCCTAGCAATGTCCCCTTATGAGTCCTAGCCTACTTAGAGCTCTGCTCATTATCTAATATACATGGTGTCTAACAAGAAGTGCCCGAGATAACAAATGAAAATGATCTGGAAGGGGAAGCAGAGGACATTCTGAAATATACCACTTCCTTGTCATGGGCTCCAGAATCACCGGATTACAGTCAGATTCTGCTTTATCAGTTCAGCTTCTTACCCAGGTCCAAAGGGAAACTAAATAAAAGGCACTTTGCCCACATCTAGATTTGAGTTCTAATTCACTCCCACTGACCAGATTGAAATTCAGGCAGTGGGAACAGGAATACTCTAGCGAAAGGGAAAGGCCAAAATCCAGAGTAGAGCTTTCTTCTTCTAAATGCTTTCCTTGGAGTGTTCTATGTTTTAAGGAAGAAAGATCAGAAAGATCTGAACTTTTACCAAGGGAAGAATGAGTGGAAAATACCGTGTAGCAGTTCAAGGGGAAAACGTGTAAGATGTTGTAGTTGACCAGGGCCTAGGCTGATTTTCAAGACTGAATAGGTCATATGCTGGGGAAAGCCATCGCTGTGTGTCCTAATTCTCCTTTTGACTCATCTCTTCCTGGACCATGACTGGACTCCTTCTCTAAGGTAAGGGTTAATAACATTCACACCTTATATTTGAGTAGAGCTTCATAGTTTGCAAATATTACCTTAACATTTATCAATCACCTAAGATGTGCCAGGCACATGCACATTTGTTAGTTCATTGAGCAGTAGTAATAATTGATTGAGCATTTACTGGGCGTTAGTTCTGTGCTAAGCACGTTAATACATCTAAGATCCTATTTAAATATTTCAGTGACCTTACAGGTTGGGCTATTAGTATTTCCATTTAATGATGAGAAAACTGGCCTCAAGGAAGTGATTTGCTCAATGTCATGCAGTTAGGAAAGGGTGGCACTGGATATCCATCTGATCGGAGCTGAGGCTCTTCATCACTGCACTGGTCTGAGTAGAATGGGCCAGGAAGAGCTGGTTAAGATGTTTGAAGTTTGGAAGGCTTTGAAAGAAAAGGAAACATTATTAAGTCACTAGCAAAAGCACTTTTCATTAACAGGTTGTGTGTGTGAGCACGCCTCTTCTTATCAGGCTCTGTGCCATGTCAGATACCTGGAGGAGTGGCCCTGATTCCCTGAGCCACTCCCTGAGTTCATCACTGACATGTGAATCCTGCTACTGAAAATTAAGCAGCATCAGCTAATGGGTTTTCATCTGCAGAGAGGAGTAGGGTATGCTACCCACTACCGTCACTGGCTCCAAATGGATAGTGACAATATTATTTGCTGACCCCGGGATGCTGAGGATCTTGGGTGATTACAGTCACTCCCAGATCTTCCCTGGCAGGAATACATATACGGGAAGAGGCCACCATGAAGTTATTCTCAGGCCACGAGGGAATCATTTCACCCCCTACTGTGCCATGAATGTTGGAAGGCCCAGTTGGCTTAGTGACCTCTGGGCTAAAGAGCCTAGAGTCAGGTTTCAATACTTGTAGTAACCAACTGGATTTGCAAGGAGAAAACTCTGTGTCCCTGCTTTTATGCTGCCACGGTCAATGTCATCGCTGCAGGATGGCATGAGGGCAGCTCTTTCCGGCACAAGGACTGAAGGCAGCAGGATGGCTGTGGAAGAAACGGAGGCTTCCAGGGCCCCTCTTTCTAACAATGACTCAAGGTCTGCATTTATTTATTCAGAGACTTATTATAGCTTGGTTCATATTTGTTAAATGAATGAACACATAAATTTGTTTTCTCTTATAGGTCTTTGTGACCAAGATCACCATTCCTGATGAGAAGAAAAGAGGGAAAGGCTTCCAAATGAAAAGGCCTGCTTTTCTTCCTAGGCCCTCAGACAGGATGGGAGTAAAAGAGGACCCATTTTCATGGAGCTAGCAATCAAAGTATCCAAAAACTGTACTTTATAAGAGTTCTCATTCTTAGATGTCTTTTTCTTCAACTTGAGACTTTCCTGTCTTTGCATGATTTTACTGTCATAGATAATAACACCCTTCTTTTGCCCATTTTAACATGCTTGAAGAGAAACTAAAGAAAGGGAGTGTGGTTATGCTCTAGTTAAAGTGTTAGGGTTGGTCTCAGTCTCTCCTGGGGGTGACATGTGGTGTGGGCAGCATGAATCAAAACAACTCCAAGGACAAGGTAAAAGTCTCAGACAGGGGAGAATGCTGTTCCTCCTACTCTCTTCCGCACAACACTGTGTCCTTTTTAAAAAAGGAAGGGCCATGTGAGGGCTGGGGAAGTGCATTATCACCATTCAAGTGAAAGATAACTTGGAGTTTGGATTAACAAGTTCAATTAAGCTCACCACGTGATATACTTACTGACAATCTCAGGCTGCATCCAAGGTGATGTAAGGTCCCCATTACAAACCACGGAGGGAAATAGATCTTGCATTTCGTTATGCTAGTCAACTAAAATGTCTGGAGCTCTTTAACCTGGCTCTAACTTTTATTAACTGCGTGTCCTTGGGCATGTTACCTCACTTCTTTCAACTTTACTTTTTCCATCTGTAAAATAGGATACATGGTAATAGCCCGAGGGATGGTTATAATGATTAAATAAACAGCACCCAAGAATAATGGATCCTGGTGCATGTCCTATAGTAAAAGCAGTAGATGGCAGCTCTGACAGTCATTGTTTAGGTGAAAATATTGTCACCTAAGGGTGGCTCAGGTCAGCCTTTTACACTCTGGCTCTTAGTATAAAAGTTTGGGCACTTCAGTTGGAAAGAACAAAACCAAATCTGTCATACACATATAAAATAGAGATTTTTATTTAAGATATATCAGAGCCCTTTAAACCTGATGGGAAAACTGGAAAGTCAGGCTTAAGAAATGACAATTAACAAGTGGCATTGTATGTCCAAGCACCCGGAGCTATTTTGACAGTCATAGCCAGACACTTCCATCATTTTCAGTCTGTTTAAGATCCAAATTCCAGCTTGGATCACATTCCCAGTGTGCAGGCATTAGGGAAAAATTAATTCCCTGAAAGGAAATCTGACAGCATTGCTTAAAGAAGGCTAACTAGTTAAAAAACTAACTAATGTGTAATACTTACAAGAAGGTGCTTTTGTTTTAACACTTCAATAAAGTAATTTGGGACATAATTGACATTTCCTGGTGTGGGGAACTGATTAAAAACACACTCTTAAACCCTGTTTGTCTTACACGTTTTGTTTGTTACGAATTTAAACAGCCCCAAGTAAAAGGATCAGAATCACGTAATTTTTAAAGTGGCCACGAGATGGCAGTTCTAAAATTTAGTCATCATTTTAAATTAAATCAACAGCAAAATCTCTTCAGATTTTCAGCACATTAACATTTGTTATCTCAGTAACTCCACGGAGTAGTTCTGTAATTTTGCAATTGTGGTTTCAAAAGTTTGCATCTGAGAAAAATGATCCTCAGAGAAGTCCACTGACTTTCCCCAGGCTCAGAGTTAATAATTAGTCTATGTTCTGTGCCTTTCTTACTAGCCTGACTAAATTGTTTACACTAAAGAGTTCCAAACAGTCTAAAATTTCCAAGCTCAGAATTTAGGAGACCCTTTTTAAAAACCATGTAGTCTAATCTGTTCATTTTCCAAATGAGGAAACAGCAGCTCAGAGAAATTAAGTAACTCATTCAAGGTCATACAGCTGATTTGCCGTCACACGGGACTGAATTCAGAACCCTGCCTAGACCAGGGGTCTTTTTAACAATATGCACTTTTCTTTCCTACACCACATTGCACCACAAGTACACTTACTTTTCAAACTTCACTCAATAATATAATATTCACAGACTCAAACCAAAGTACTTGGGAAAGCATTGTTTGCTAACTATGGGTATACTATGTGGCAAAAGCTTCCACCCTAAGGGTGACCACCAACCCCTTGACCCATCTTCAGTGACAGTCAAAACCAGAGCCCGCCCATGTAAGAATATCATATTTACCATTGCAGTTCACCTCTCCTGGTGGTTGAACAGCTACTGTAACAAAGTTTGTGTTTTGTGGTTTACAAGTTAAGTGTTCTGCTTTCAAGTAGTGAATTAGGTAGTCTATAGTGTACGACAGCATAAGTAAATAACTAAGAGAAACATCTATGCTAAGAAAGAGGAGGTAAGACCTACCGTACCCAGGGAAGATCCATGATCACCTCGGGAACAATAAGTAATATTGTCACCATTTGTGATGGAAATGGGCTTGAGCTAATGGCCAACCCAGGGGATATTGTGTGCACTAATTTAAAAGCCCAGTATCTGTGGTTCTCTTTACCCTCCCACCTCAGTCCAACACCTACCAACCCTGAGAATTACAACTTTTTCACCTTGGTTTATTTTTTAATTCAATGTATAATGAACATTTTTAATATTCCAGTGCTGTTCTTTCATGAGTACTGGTTCTACATTAAAAGCATTCTTTGTAACCTTGGGATGCTATGCCATGAAACCTTCAAGCAATTAAACATTCAGCAATCACCTGGAAAATGTTTGCTCCTATGTAGTAAACCACTACGTGGAGTCGGAGGAAGATCTCATCAGGGAGATGAGTGTGGTGTGAGGACTAGCTGGACTGTTAATCAGTCGAGGCTTTTTGGTTTGATTTTGCCTTGCTGTAGTTGCCTTTTTCTGAGGTTCAATGCCTTTACCTGTAAAATTTGGATAAAAAACATCTGCTTCACATAGTGTTGTCTTGAAGTAATTTGTTTGAAGTAATAGAAGATATCCTCATCTATATTAAGCAAAAGTTAAGAGTTTATTGATAAATGAGGGATGTATTAAACCCAGCAAAGAAGAAAGATCTCAGGAAAGATCTAGAACCAGGAATGGAAATAAAAATAATTTTCTCATTCTGTGTTTTCTCTCTGTATCTCCTTCAATCTTCTCTACCTCTGGGTTGATCATCTTCTCTGATTCTCTGTCCATACAGGAGGAGGCAGGGTGAAAGGGTGGCTAAAATGTGACCTGCCATGTGGCTAAAGGCATATTAGGCTTTCCAGGATACTTTCACCATCAATAGAAGGAGTCCATTTCAAGATTAAGTAAGTTGATATAAGTAAACTGCTTAGTAAAGGCCTAATACACAGTAAGCATTGCATGACACAGGTATTATTACTACAGGTCTAAAATCCCGTATTTTCTTTCTCTCTTTCTTTCTTTCTTTTTTTTTTTTTTTGTAGAGAGTCTCACTTCATCTCCTTCAGTAGAGTGCCATGGCATCACACAGCTCACAGCAACCTCCAACTTCTGGACTTAGGCGATTCTCTTGCCTCAGCCTCCTGAGTAGCTAGGACCACAGGTGCCTGCCACAACGCCTGGCTATTTTTTTTGTTGTTGTTGTTGCAGTTTGGCCAGGGCTGGGTTTGAACCCGCCACCCTGGGTATATGTGGCTGGCCCCCTACTCACTGAACCACAGGCGCCGCCCAACACTTCCTTATTTTCAGTTTTAAATCCAGGAACTCTAAAATATAAAAAACTTTTGTGAGTGTTTAGCAAACATTGTTTGGTGTCAAGACTTGATCTGAGCTGAGTTTCTGCAATCAAAATCTTTCCTTATTGCACTTGCTGTGAATATGTACGTTTTCCTACAGAAATAGGAGTATGTTGGATGATGGGGTATCGCTAACACCCCACTAAGGATAGATCCTATGCAATTTTGTGTGATGTGTACCTAATCTTGTTATAATCCCCTAATTCTAGATTCTGAAACAAGTCTAGTCCCATAAGTTTTGGATAAAGGATTGGGGCTTGTATTACTGCTAATAAAGATTATAGCTTTAGCATACCACCTACAGAATGCCAATATCTGAAAATGGTTAACATAGCAAACTTCTCACTGAATTTCAGTCTTAAAAAATTCTAAGCATACCTTCTTGGTAACTGGAAGCAATTTTATTTCAATAGCAATAGCGATGAAAACAATGCAACTGTAGTTGACTATCCAAATAGCTCAAAGAAGAAAGAGGTGCATGATACACAATCATTTACTCATTCCCCAACTGTTTATTCAATAAGACTTTCAGTCCAGCACCCACTATAGCCACACACCATGTATTGAAATCTAAGACATGGCCATGCTACCCCATTGCCAGTGACATAGAGTTTGCTTCCTTGTTCCTAAAGTTACTGCTAGCAAGCACATGGAGAAAAGTAATTGCAAAAAGCCAGTGTCAGTGTGTGATTTCTTAAAGGGATCTCTCTCTTGCCATCGGCACAGCGTACTCTAGAGCTCTGTGGCTCTATTTCAGCAATGACATAGACCTACAGGAGTGGGCCAATGTGATTGCATGTCACATGTCTGCTGTCTGGCTCACCCTTGACAATTTGGTCTCCAAGGCCAACTCTCTGGCAAAGAGAACCATAGAGAATGGATATTGTCCTAATTGTGTCTGTTTATTTCAATGCAATGTCCTTAGTCTCCTAAGGGCTGTGTCCCAGAGCCTTGCCTACAAAGCCAACTCCATTTGGCAAGCAATGCCTCTGACAAAGCAATGAGCTTGGCCCCATTAATGTGCTCGCCTAAAGGCTTGCAGTATTTCATGCTGTGGGTCTCAAATTCTTTGGTTTTTCAGGGCTTAGTATATTCAAGGTAGCAGATGGAGTTAAGAGACCTGAACTTCCCTGTCATGAATGAACACTCTGCTCCACAGGGCTTGCAGTGAACTTGGACAACATCTTTTACCAGATATCACTTTTTCCTATCTATAAAGTGAGCAGGTGACTGAGATGGTGGTTTCAAACTTTGTAATAGCAGCAGAATCATTTTTGCCAAAGAAAGCTTATACAGGAGCCCAATGTGCTTCATGGCCCAGTAATAATTCCTACTGGTATGTCCCCAAGCACTATGCCTTGTACATTTGCACGTGCTATTTTCTTTGCAAGGAATGTTCACCCAAAACGTTCTTCAAAACTAGTGCAATAATCACCTATTCCTTGAAGCTTTCTTAAATCTCTCCTCTCCCTCTAAAATGTTAATCACACGTTTGCTCATTAATTCATCCAGAAGTGCGAATTTAACTTCTACTATGTTGAAGCAGGTACTATGGTAGAAACTAGCTGATGTCAGAGTCCCAGCCTTTAAAGATTCACAGTCCACAATGGGGAGGTATTGGTCAAGGTTCTGGTAAGAAACAAGTGGCCCACTCAATGGCAAAAGTTGAGGATAGTCTAATAAAGGTACTAATTACAAAGATGTGAGCAAGAAGAAAGGGACCAAGAGGGGGAGCCTGGGAAATGCAGAGAGAAGAAATGGAACCCAGAGAGAACCACAGCAGTATGAGAAGCTTTTGTCAGGACATGTGGAACTGTGGCCTTGAGAAACGAAGCCTTACAGGGAAAGAAGGGGGGACAAAGCCTGAGCTCTCACTTTCCCCTACACCTCCAAATGTCTGGTTACACCCAACATAAGCCACTGGGGCTGCCCAGAAAAGGCAAATTCCCAAGACCCAGGAGATTTGTTTCACAGGTGAAGAAACTAAGGCACCAAGACATTAAGTATTTGGCCAAAATTACCCAGCTGGTAGGTGTTAGAGGTGCAGTAGGAACCCAGGCATCCCCAGACCAGAGGCCACAGGCTTATTCTCTTTTGTTGTTGTTGCAGTTTGGCCGGGGCTGGGTTTGAACCTGTCACCCTTGGTATATGGGGCCTGCATCCTACTCACTGAGCCACAGGAACCTCCCCCACAGTCTTATTCTTGAAGCCAAGCTCTTGCTGTGATAGAGAAGCGTAAAGTGCAATGACTGTATGAAGAAGACAGTGACCAGCTCCACTTGGGTGGGTCCTCATGGATCCATAGAGCTTTGGCAGCCTTATTGAACTTGGGACTGAGAAGGAAGAGGATATGGACTTGTAGACAGATCAGCAGGATGTTCAAAGACATGCAGATTTACAACAACATTGGTGAAGGTGAAAGGGATCATTTTGATCAAGAGTAAAGCAGAATTTGGATGCGTGTGGGCAATGAAGTTGCAAATTATGTCAGATCTTGGAGCACCTTAAAAGCTATTTCAGATGGTTTGGTCTTAATCCTGTAGGCAAAGGAGAGATCCTGGAGGTTGTTAAGCAGTGAAGTAACATAAGCATATTTGCCATTTAGAAACATTACTCACACGGCGGTGTAAATTGAGGTCAGAAATCTAGAAGGCAAGAGATGAGGTGAGGCAGGGCCTGACAACTTCCCAGGGAAAATAAAGTCAGGATGTTACTTAACACAGCAGCATGGAGAAGAAGAGAAAGGCACTGATTGTAGAGATAATTAAGAGAGAGAAACATCAGAGCTTAGTGGACAGGTGGATGTGAGAGTCGTAAGGGAGAAGTAAGCACAGCACAATAGCCGGGTTTTGACTTGAAGAATTTCTACGCCATTTAGATGCTTCTATTTCTACTATTTTACTTCTGGTACAATTATTTTCATAGGGCATCTATTTAATGCCTTCTCTGAGCCAAAATCTATGCTAGATGCTGTAGATAGAAAGATGAGTTAGACAGAATGTTTTCCCTAGTTAAGGAGACAGACACATATGTAGACAATTTCAACACAATATAATAAATGTTATCATAAAGATATGCACAGGAATCACGTTCTGGTGTAATTATCCATTTTCACTGCCTAGAGCATTTCTTATTTATCGTCAGGCTCTCAGAGCTGTGGCCTTTGCCTCTGACATAGCAGAGATTAATCAAGCATTGACCTGGGCTGGATCTTTGGAACAGTTCTGTTCAGCTCAGGATTGATTTCCCAAGAATTGTATAGGGTTCATGATTTATCAGAGGGCAAGTAGTATGTCCTCACCCCAAGTCTGTATATATTCTTGACCTGTCATAGTTCATGTCTATAAAAATACCCATCAGAACACAGCAGCAGAGCCTTCTTGACTTCAGAAAGCCCCTCCCTGCTATCCAAATTGGTGGATTCAGAAGGTAAAGTTTCCAGACTCATGGCAGAGGGAAAGCTCCACCCAATCAGAGGCCCTTTTGTTGACCCTCCCCTCTCAAATACAGAGGAAACATCATGAACTTAATGAAACATTAGCAAATCTTCATACCGTTTATTCTGTCCTCTCTAGCCCCAAAATAATGGAGTGAAATTTTGCTCTGCATGATGCTGTGTTCTCACTGTAAGCTTTACCATATGTACTTAGTTCTATACATTTCTGCAGATTTTTTTTGGAGACAAAAATTTGCATGCTGTTTACAGTCTTCCCTCCCTCACCTGGGATCATCTTGTTTTAGTTATTATAGAAGATTTTACTTGGGTTATCGAAAAACCAAATTGTCCAAAATTCATCAAAATATTTATGCACTAAGTTGTAGTTTATGCAAAGTAAATCCAAAGTCCTGTATTTCTCAAGAACTAAAACACAGTTCAGTGATTTATTCTCACTTCTGACTACTGGATTCAATAAAGGGAGCCTAGGTCCTTAAGAGCTTCACTGAGACACTTTTATAAATAAGCAAACTTACAAACTTACAGTTAATAAAACTGCATAACACTGTTTAACGTTAAGCATTTAGTTACTTAAGACAACCTCTTTTTATGCTCACAGGTTCTGTGGATAAAGAATTAGGATAAGAAAGAGGAGGAATAGTTTGGGACTCAGCAGAAAAGACCCAAAGGCTGGGGAGCTAGAGTCACCTGAAGGCTCGTTCAGTCAATGTCTGGTTTCTGGGCTGAGATGACTTGAACACAAGGACTGCTGGCCGGAGCACCTGTACCAGCCCACCAGATAATTTGACTTCCTTACAGCCTGTCAGCCTCAGGATGGTTGAATTGTAGGTTCTTCGTGGAACTCAGGAAACATGAGTGATCCCATAGATAAGGAAGAAGACGCATGACCTCTTATGACTTTCCTGGGAGGTCACCCAGTGGCCCTTCCACCTTGCTATATTGGTTGAAACAGTTACAGATTCAGAGGAGAGAATTTGACTTCACATCTTTATGGGAAATGGCAAGGTCACCCTGAAGAACAGCACATAGGCTAGGAGATATCCTTGGAAAATGCAGCTCGACACAGTTATTATAATTTAATATAACTGGAATAAATTTTTTTCTGAAGCACTGTGCTTTTTTAATATTTCCATATTAAGCATCACAAGTCACAATATTCAAGCTCTCAGAGGTCTTATGCAGCTGAAAGCAGTGGGCTTCTGGAAATGACAGTGTGCTTTCTAATTATCTTGAAAAAAAGAATGTATACTTGTAGTAATAATAGTAAATGGTTTCAGCTCCATCTATCTCCAAATGCCACTTTGGAGCAGAAATCAAGGCTGGAAAAATCTTATTTTCATAATTGGTAGAAACTGACCTATCATAGCACTGTTATAGAAATACTATATTTTAAATCTTTCCTGATCTATTTTACAACTTTTGTAATGTAGTGTCTTTGTTTGTGTATGTGTTTGGTAGTCATTCCAACATGTTGCCTTATGAAAATGGAGGATGAAAACCACCTGAAGAAGACAGGCCAGAGGAGCAGTCCCTGTCCAACAGGAATGTGAACGCCTTTCCCGGGAGACGGAGACACCAGAGGGAGGAGGGGGCGGCTCTGCTGGGAGGGTGTGACCATTCCCTGACCTTGGTGTTGAATCTGCAAGGTTGAAAGAACCAGGAAGTTCGGGGGAAATCTGGAGCAGAGAGCTTTTTCCTCACATTCTAGCAGCTTAGGAAAATGTTAAGCCTTCTAGAAATTCCTCTTAGGGAATCCCTATGTTTACAGAAAGATGGTGCCAGACAGAAGGTAGGCGAGAATGACTGAGAAGGTGGGGAAGCCTTCAGGAAAGACTCACAGCCCTCTGGGTCAAACTAAGTTCATTGGCTGGGCCCTGCAAATTAGACCAACAAAAGACGGATTTGGAGGAAAACACACAGAGGTTTATTACCATGTGGATCACTCACATACTCAGGAGTACTCCATGAGTAACTCAAAGGCTGGTTAGAAGCTGGGGTCCCCAATTTAAAGGGGTATGGAGAAATGGCACTTGCCAAAAGTAAATGGCCTTTTGGAAAAATAAGTGGGCCCTTAGGAGAATAGATGGGAGAGATAACAGCCTTGTAAAAATGTCTCTTAGGTGTCCTCTCCTGTGACAGGTCAGTTTTAGCTCTTTTGGTTCACTTTGCTTATAGCAGGTAAAAGGAGTTTAGAGGAAGCCTCTTCCTGCTTTTGTTGAATCTCAAATGTCTTCATCTCAAAATATCTCTCTGTCATACAGGCATCAATTGGGTAGAGGCTTTGAAGCCCTATGGTTCATAGAACTCTTTCTCTACCAGACTGGGAGGTCACAGGGGGTAAGAATCTTCCTTGTGCATCTTTGTGTCTCTGGGTCTGACATAGAGGAAAATAACACCATCATTTCCTACTGAAACAATCAACGGCCCTCATAGTTGCCGATCTACAGAGAGGCTCAGCTGCAGGTTACTAGCAGGTAAACAGGCCAGGTTTAAATAAATAACGAAAGTCCTAAAGTTTGAAAACTCATTTCCCAGTCCTCTCCTAGCCCTGCCGTGTGACTTCACCTTGAGTTATGAAACAGTTATATAACCAAGATCCCCAACAGAGTGCTGCACTTGAAGCTGATTCTGTTTTGTTCAAACGAAACCCAGATTCTAGGTACATAATGATGGCACCCTAGAGCTATTATCAGTGTATATTGTGGCTTTGGTGTTGATAATGAGCATGTTCAAGTACATTCCATTCCTCTTTCTGTTTTAATCTCAACAGCGCTTTGGTTACAAAGCAGCAAGCACAGCCCTATCTCTTCTGCTTTTGTCTGCCTCGGTGCTTTTCAGCATATTCTTGGGTCAAGGGTGAGATTCCATTCCTGGTTCTCAGCTGTAACTCACCTGGAACAAACCCTTCTTTGCTTTTCCTGTCCCCAATTGTGCTTTTAAAAAAGACAGGCTTTGGGACTACTCCATGTTCTGTCCTAGAAAATTTCTTTTCACTCAAGTCTGTAAAAGGAATGTTCAAAACGTGATAACTATATTCCTTTTGGTCACACCCCACCCAGCCATATGTTGTTGTTTTTTCAGCACACTTAGATTTTTTTGCAGGATGGCAATATGTTGTTTTTTTGGGTTGCCGCTTGTTTTGGAGTGCTTTTTTTTTTTTTCAAGTCCTGTGGTCGTGAGAAATATGCCACATTTGTGGGATCGGCCTCCTTGACCAGACCCTACATTTCATGGGGAGTTGGTTAGCGTCTGACTAAAGAATTTCGAGACAGAAGAAGGTACTTCTTTTTTTGTGTCCTGGAGGGTCTCCAAATATGAAACAAGAAGGCAGTTAGCAAAGCAGACTCGTCAAAATGAAGTGGTCTCCAGGCCCACCCATCCCCAAGACACGGGTGAAATGGCTTTGGTTTTGTGACGTGTCTGAGTTCCTGTTCCCACATTCACATATGTGCATTTGTAGTGGCAAACTTTCTTGTTTAACTATTTTAATACTGTAAATTCTATGTCTATTTATGTACTTGCCATTAACTGGGGCACATATTTTCTTCTCTGTGCCTATAACTCCTCCCACTACCTGGAAGGTTCACAATAGTAACACCACTTATTGAAACACCAGACAGTCGCGACCTCTCCTCTCCACAGTCCCTGTGAAACCCAACGGGTGAGAGTGAGTTAACTTGCCGAGTCATGGAGCCACCAAGTGGCAGAGCTGGGCTAATGCAGGTCTCCCTGGGTCCTGGAGGGGCATTCTCCATCTGAGTCCGTCCCCTGACCTTAGCTCCACCCATTGAGGTAAAAGTCTCTAGAGGAACAGCTCCCGAGTCTCTCTCTCAATAAATCCTGTTCTCACCCCCAGTTCCATGTGACTTTCTCCTTTGAACCTGGGTGCAGTTACTTCCTCCATTTGTAATCAGACTCTAGGAGGCCAAAGCCAGGGGATCATCTGAGCTCAGGAGTTCAGACCAGCCTGAGGAAAATGAGACCCCATCTGTAGAAAAACTAGCAGGATGTTGTGGTGTGTGCCAGTTGTCCCAGCTACAAGGAAGGCAGAGGCAAGGGCATTGCCTGAGCCCAAGGGTTTGAGGTTACTGTGAGCTGTGATGTCATGGCACTCAACCAAGGGTGACAGAGTGAGACTCCATCTCAAAATACATACACACATACTTACACATACACACATACATACATAGTCAGACTCTTCCATGGCACGTTTACTCTTTTGTCTTAACTTCCAGTTATCATAATAAGCCATTAAATGCCAGGACTTGCTCTTGCTCATAGTTTCATCCTGTCATGTGGCTGGTTATATGCGTTCTGGAATCACATAGGCCTGAATTTGATTCCAGGACAATTTACTTTCAGGTACTAAGGTAACTGGCAGGGACAAAGCTGACCTGTAGGATTATCGGGAAGATCAAACAAAACAACCATCTCCAGATAAGAAGCTATACACTAGTCCCCTTAAAGTTCCCATTTTTTTGTAAAATCCATACGGTCCTTTAGGACATTCGTTCCTAGAAGTGTCAAACTCATCAGTGCCTTGTCTCCTGGATGCATTTATTCCCCAACTTGCGTCCTGGAGCACACAGAGCACCTGACCTGTTACTTTCTAGCTGATGCTTTGATGCAGTTAGTGGTTTCTTTCCTGGCTGGAACCCACAGGGAAAGAGGGAGTGCTTTTTGCCTGGAACTCATTAGTTGTGAAATTATCCAGTATTACTTCCTGAGCACCTTCTGTATTGCAAGCTTTATCCTAAATAATTTTATAACAATTATTTAATTAAACAAAAAATTCCTATTATTCTAGTAATCATAATATGTCTTGGTTCTATCTACCCATGTTGGAAGGAACTCTTCATGTATTCTTAAAAATGTATACTACAGTAGCATGTGCTAAAGAAACCTACCTACGCTAACTCTTGATTTGGCAGTATTCATGCTCTATACCTTAATGTATAATTTTTCCCATTTTTCTTTTTGGGGGCAAACTGAGTCCTAATAGGTAGAGGAGGCACCATGCTGGCTCCCCAGTTGTGCTGAGCTGTCCTGGGGGGTAGGGGCGGTGAGAGTTTCCAAGTCACATCATGAATTCCAAGAGGCCAAATTCCTATTTGTAGGTGGTATCAGAAGAACCCAGGTAGAAAAGTTGAGTATTAAACTGTCATTGTCTAATCTGCTGATACATTTTCTTCTTCCTTTGTACATGAAAAAAAATTAAGACTTCTTAAATCATTATTACTTTGCATCTAGAGATGCCATTATGGTATTTCCAGGATATTATTGATGCTATGGCTTGTAGACGACTAGCATGGGGTCCAGAGAGTTCCAGCAACTGACCTTCATGTATAGGAAGCACGTGTCCTGTGACATGATCCTGAAAGTGCAGAGCTGCCCTGGTATGTTGGCTCCCAGACAACCCTGGGCTTTTAGTTCCCTATTTCTTTGTTCATGATATTTTCTGGGATAAAATTGCCCTTTCCTATAATTCTTAATTTTTACCTTTTTGTGTCTTGCTCCTCCTTCGGGGATTAGTAGAATAGCAAAATGTTATGGAGATAAGTAAAACAGGAAAGCAAAACAGAATAAGGGGTGGGGCTAGGAGCCAATTTTAATTAGAGTAGGTTGGGTTGGACCTCAGTGGGAAGATGATACTGTAAGTGAGCAGAAGCCTAAGGAGATGGGGAGCTGGCTGCGAGGGTAGCAGGACAAACACTGCAGGCAGAGGGCAGGTGAGCATTGACGGAGGTGGCTCGGCACTGGGTGGGCGAGGGGTTGCTGGGGCTGAGGGGACGGAGCAGAGGGTGTGGGGGAGGTGGCAGCAGATCCTGTCGCTCATTGTTAGTGATTTCTCTTACACGAGATGGGAGTTACCCACAAAATCTAGGAATTGTTACTTAGGTGTTACTAGCTGTGCCAGTGACTAGAGCACACAGTTACCTTTTTGTTGTGACTTAGGAACTGTTGATGTACTGTTGTGTTAAAGATACCTCCCCGTTGCTTCTGTGACAATGAGAAGATTCGTATTCTTTGAGGCGAAGATTCGGTGCTACGGTTTGAATATTTGTCCATCCCCTATCCCCCCAAATCCTAACTCCCCAGGGGATAATATTAGGATGTGGCTTTTAGGAGGTGATTGTTAAGCCAAGAGGATGGATCCCTCCTGAATGGGATTGGTGCTCTTATAAAACGGGCCTGAGAAAGACCTCTGACCCCGCTGCCCCCGAATGTTAGAGCACAGAGACAGCTATCTATGGAGAAGTAAGCCCTCACCAGAAACCAAACTGCTGGTGCCTTGATCTCAGACATCCCAGCTTCCAGAATTGGGGAGCTGGGGTGTCTAGTTTATAAACAGTCCAGCCTGGTATACTGGACCAAAATACTGTCCAGGTATTTTGTTACAGAAGTCTGAACAGACACTTAGTCCCAGTCTCATTTGTGCCATATATGTTTGAGTGTCCTGGTTACATCACTTATTCTAGCATTGCTCAGTTTCTTCATCTGCAGAATGAGAGTGATGATTTCCTCAGGTATCTCATGGGACAAATTGAAGGAATAAGACAGTGTTCCTAAATATGCTTTTGAAATACAAAGAATTACAACAATATTATATTATTTTCCTCCAGGCAGGAAGGTCCCTAGAGAAATGCAAATGCTATCCACAATTATCAAGACATGCAAATAAACCTTGGTTTATCAGATAGTGTAGCTGGGTCTTTAAAGAACATCACCCCGTGAGTTGAGCTTTGATGAGTTAAAGTGGAAAATGATGTAGAATACAATCTCTGCTCTGAATGATTTCACAATAGGGGTGTTAGTTGCCTAGGGATGTTGTAACAAATTACCACAAACTGGGAGGCTGATGACCACAGAAATCTCTCACAGTTGTGGAGGACTGGAAGTCCAAAATTAAAGTCTTGGCCGAGTCATTCTATCTGCAAAAGCTCTAGGGAAGAATCCTTCCTTAGTTTTTCCAGTTCCTGGTGCTTCAGGGATTTCTTGGTTTATGGCTTCATAACCTCTGCCTCTGTCTTCACATGGCTTTCTTCCCTTCTCCCTGTGTCTCTTTTCTTAGGAGGACAATTGTCATTCAATTTAGGGCCCAACAGCTAATTGAAGATGATCTCATCTTGAGTTCTTTAACTTAATTACATTTACGAAGACCCTTTTCCTACATACAGTCATATTCACTTTCTGGGGGTAGGGAAGTGGATATATCATTTGGGGCTACCATTCAGCCTTATGAAGGGGAGGTGTTGGCAGTACAAGACAGCTTGAGGGCAAGATGCCCATGAGAGAAAAATCATGTAGAATAACTGGAGCAGAGATGTGCTGAGGGGAGGGCAGGTGCGGGTTCGTATTTGGCTACCACACATTCAGAACTGAATGGTCAGTCCATGGAGTCTCTTTCTTCCACGCGCACGCTTTCACTCTCCCTCAAAATAAAGAAAGATCACTGAGTGGTTCTATCTTGTCTAATCCTCTGGTTGAGGGTAGACATTGGCACAAATTTCTCTTTCTTTTCTAAGCTATAAAATCAGGGATGTTGGAGTGTGAAAGAGCCACTGAAATTATCTAAGTCAACTTTGTCCATTTAAACCCTACTGCTTTTTTCAAAGCCACACAACGAGTAGTAAGATGAGACCTGGAATATAAATTCTAGAACTTGCACACTTGCCTTCTTCATCACAAGCTTTCCTATTGGCAAGTCTTCCTTCTGTCCTTCTCCCCTCCTTTAGGTAGACAAGGTTGAATTGATAGTACATCTCGCTGCATAGGAACATTTTCCCCTAAATCCTTCTCTATCTCTAATTTTTAATTCTTATAGCATTGCCATCGGTGAAGAGGTTGTACAGACAGGTAACCATTTTTCAATTACTTCCTTGTAAATTTTATTTCTGTTCTATATCTCCTTTAAGACATAATTTCTGTTTTCTTTGGCCTCAGCTAATATTTTCATGTTCACATCCTGTTATAAGTTCTATCATAAATATATACAAAGGATGTTATGGGAACACACCAGGGCCAAGGGTAACTCTGCCTTGCTGGATCAGGGAAAGCTAGATATGACTAGAGGTTTGCTAAGTGGAGGCCTAAGAGCTGGGTGACAGTTATCCATGTGGATGGGGACGCTGGTGTATGTGCGTAGGGAGAAGTGTTGAAAGAGGGAGGAAAGGTATTTCAGGAAGATGAAAAAAATATTTACACAGACCTAGGTTGAGAGAGATTACTGTGCCTGTTAAGAACAGGGACTGAAGTTTGGTATGGCTGGAATGCAGAGAGACTTAGAACTGTGAGCGTGCGCGTGCGCGTGCGTGTGCGTGTGCGCGTGCGCGTGCGCGCGCGTGCGTGCGTGCGTGCGTGTGTGTGTGTGTGTGTGTGTGTGTGTGTGTGTGTGTGTGAGAGAGAGAGTGGAATGCAGACAGGTGGGAAGATTTGAGGCAAAAGGTGAGGTAAGAGAGGTAGGCAAAGTGCAGATCATAAAAGGCTCTGGATATAGGTCAGGCAAAGAAATTTGCATTTACTCTGAAGGCATTGGGAAGAATTGTAAATGACAGGATCAGATTTACATTCCAGAAAATTTCCTCTGACTATATGTATAACTGTTAGGAGATTACAGAGAACAAGATAAAGAGGGGAAGCAATTTAAGGGTTTAATTATGATAAGAGCAGCAACTAAAATTATTTATATCGAGTATTGTTCTAAATGCTTTTTACTTTCGTTATCCTGTGTAATCCTCACAAGAACCTTTCAAGATAGATACTATTACTATTCCCATTCCACAGATGAGGAAACTGAAGCACAAGCGATCATGATCACTGACTACTGTGTGGAAAATGGATTAGGTGGTGGGCACCGTGGATGGAAGATGAGTTAAGAGGATTTTTCTAAAGTCTAGGCAAGAGATGAAGGCAGCTTGAAAGGGGACTATAAGACAAAAAACAGAGAGAAATGAACACATTTGATTTTGAAATTTGCTGAGGGACTAGATGTTGGAACATAAAAGAATCAAGAATTATTCAGAGGCCACTGACTTACACAGGTGGATGGAATAAGGTGCCATTTCAAGGTCATTAATTGTGTAGAGCAAAAACAAGAATTTATCTTTGGAAACTTTGCGCTGTACGAAGTCTAAACTTGGTTCTATCAACACATATTATTTATTATGTAAACAAAAAATGTACCATATTTTTCTGACCATTTTCTGTTTCATGTTTAATAGAGCTCCTTAGTGGGGAGGCAGTGGAGGTTCTCAAGGAATTTACTAAAGATGCATTTTTAAATGCTAAGCTTTGCTTGGAATTGCCAAAAATGGGGGGGAAAGTTTCTTTCTCTTTCACCAGTGTCCCTGCCCTTTGGACTACAGTGTGTATTACGCACCAGGTGAAACGATAATAAATGACATGAACAATTACAGCAGCAAATTTCCACCCTTGGGTACAGACTCTGAATATGATTAAAGCTCCCTACAATCTGTATGGCAATAAGTCATTTACCCTACATGCAATCTAAAGAATTTTTTTTGAGGGTGTGCCATTGACTAAGCAGGTGTTGCCTGACCTCCGGTCATAGGCCAACCACTGAGCTAGTTGATCCACTCTCAGGCAGCAAGTCCATTTCTAGCCAATCTCAGTGGGTTGGTGGAAAAGTCAGGACATGACAATGGAAAACATTCAGCAAGTGTGGCTGTCTCCAGCTGCCCCTCGGCATCCTCACACTTACTTCTGGCTTGAGCGATCCCCTGGCTTGCTGCTGTTGCCTAGCAACCTCTTGATAGTCAAAAGTGGAAGAATAAAGTGACCCTTTCTTTCCCCTTCTCTAAACAAGTAAAAAAGGACTTTGCTAAGAATTTAACTGAGTTCTTATGAGGGACAATCTTTAAGCTATTATTTGGGGGTCACTGTGTACAGCAAAGGAAGTGGATACTAAGAAGTTCAACTATGGGAACCTTGATCTCATCAACTTCTAGATGAGTTCTGGGTGTTTATCCCCAGCTGCCCACATTGTTCCTCTACTAAGCTTATGAATGGGCACTTCACACTTAACAACCTACACAACCTCCTGAACTTTCCATGTCCAGCCTACCCTGCCATCTATTTGACCAGCAGCTAAGGGGAGAACACTAGTCTCCACCAGTCACTCAGGCCACAATGCTATCCACAATTAAGACTCCAAGGGCATCCTGGAGTCTTTGTTTCCCTCACATGCCATGTTGACCTCACCAACAAGCTCTGTTGAGAAACATGCTGGATTTGCCCATTCAATCACCTTGTCCCGTCTCTATGGCTACACCATGTTCTTGGTTCCCACTCTCTCCCTCCCTCCTGTTTCCTGGATGGTCTTTTTGCCTTTTGTGTTGCTCCTTCCATCCCTGTAGTCAACTGTCCACACAGGTGCAAGAGCAATCTCAGCAAAACTCTAAATAGACCATGCCACTTCCTGCTGTCAAACCTCCAGTGATTTCCCATTGTGACAAGAGTAAAGACCAAACTTATTTCCACAGTGTAATGGAATAACAGCCTCACTGTGGCTGCTGAATGCCTCCCTGGCCTCCTTTTCTTTCCCTAACCCCCTCATCTCATTGACTAGCACCCCTTTACACTTGTCTCATTGTCCTTCGTCCTTGCCAAGCCTATTCCTAGCTCAAGGTCTTTGCATTTACTCTTCCTTCTACTCAGAAAGCTTTTGTCCCTAGCTATCACAAGGTGCCTCCTTACCAGCCTTCAGGTCTCAATTCAAAAGCTACCTTCTCTGGGTGGCCACTGTTGGTCACCTGAGCTAAAGTTACAACGCAGTCACTTACCACATTTTATATTCTCTGGAGAATGTAACTGTTCCTGACATTTTTCTTTCCTATTTATCTGTTAAATATGTTAATTGTCTCTTTTCAACACAGAAATTTAAGTTTCTAAAGGGTAGGACTCTTTCTGACTTGTTCATAGTTTTGCCCTCAACATCTATAGTAACAAATAAATATTTGTTGATGGGCAGACCAAGTAACGGATGGACTGAGTCATTTTAATTCCTGGTGGGCCTGAAAGAGAATGGTTAGAATCGATAAAAGAAGAAATGATTGAGTAGATGAAATAAAGCAACCAGGTATTTTATGACAATAAAAAATACTGACTGTTTTGAGAAAGGCACCTTGCAAATACGAGGCCAGGAGTCAGAAAATTTCTTAACTCTTCTACAAGTTTAGAATACAGTCTTGAGAAGTAATGTTTGATTTTGTTATATAAATGCACACATTTGTTTAAATAATTTCTAAATGACTACTGGAAGAAAAAAGTAGCTAGAAATTCCTGCCGGTAAGGAGGTCTTAAGAAGATTGGCTTTGGAAAGCCCAAGGCCATCCCGGACTTTCAACTTTGCTTTGAACTTGAGGTACCACAGATCACCAGAGACTACTCTGCTGAAATCCCCCAAAGTATTTCTTTAGACTGAACATGTCACGCTCAAGTAATGTACCAACAGGAATGAGGCATAAATCCTGAGTGAGAACCAGTCTTGCATAGGATGGTAGAATTTCTGTCACTAGGAGGAGATTCTTAAAACAAATCCATGGAAGAAGAGCCTGTGAACCTAAGGGTAAGAGAAGAAGGTTAGGAGCAGAGGTGTGATCACAAGAGAAGTCCCTTTGGAAGATTCTTTGAGTTTTTACTCCAGCTAAACTCAAGAAATGTTGTGTGGTAAAATGGCAGAGAATATAAGAAAAGCGAGGCAGGGAAGACAAGATGTTCTCCACATGGGGTTCTCTGCTGCAGCTCACATAGGGGGCCCATGTCTACCCAGGGGATTGTGTTGAGAAGCTCCAGACAATCTTTAACAGCAGAGTAGATGATAGTTCCCAGCAAGGCTGGGAGTGACAAGGAGGAGTCGTAAGTGTGAGGTCGCCCACATAGGAAGGGCATGGCTATAAGCTTCAGGTCCCAACTGGGCACTGGAGGATGTGGAGCATTGCTGAGGAAGTGGAGTGAGAGGAGCAGACCCTTGGGCACACTTGACCCACCTCTCTGTTCATCAGCTTTAACCTTTTAGCCTTTACTCTCAGGATCTGCTTGAGTTTACAAGGATGTACTTTTGTTCATCATCAAGACATAATTTGCAAGGCCCAGTGCAAAATGAAATTGCTGAGCATCCAGTTTAAAAATCACTAAAACTTCAAGATGACAGCAGAGCATTAAATTGAATTCAGGATCCTTCCATGTGTGGGGTCCTGTGTGTCTGCACAGGTCACATACGCACAAAACGCACCTTGGTCTAAGCTTGCGTCTTCTCCAAGCTTCACGCACCAGCCCTGTGCAAGTAATATGCCACTAACCCCATCTCATCTTGTCACTTCCATTTCTGAGACCCCTTCATCATCTGCTTTTTTAGCATCCTGACTGCCTTAGTCATATAAAACTTGCATTTTTATTCAGATTTATATTGTGTTATTTTCTTGAAGACTAAATCTAGATTTAGACAAATTTCAAGTATTTCTAGTCATGCTGGTATGACGTATGAGTTGTTTCCATCCAGCACCCTGAATGTGAGGACACTAATGAAGCAAGTTCTCTTAACATAGTCAGCCCTTCATCCAACGTAGTCTCAGGACAGCCCACCAAGCAGTTAGAGTTTCAGGTAGCTTCTTTAGCCCCTTCAATTCCCCAGTGCTTTCTCTTAAGAGCAATTTCTTCCCCTCATTTCCTTATTCCCAGACTAGACTCAGATACTTATTGTGCAGGTGGTACATGGAGATAAATGTGACCTCAGTTGTACCCTTAAAAGTCCAAAGAGTAATCCTTCAGGAACATTTAATGACTTGACAGTCTATCGATGTCCTTAAAAATGTTCTCCTTTAGAACTCAGACCATAACTGTGGCCATTGACCTAGAATGTTCCAAAAGATAAGAAAGACCCCCCACACTCACCCACAGAAGGATGTCCTCTCTCTACCATTCAAAGATCCCTGAGATAGGGACTCTTATAATCTCATTCATAGATTAAAAATTGATCTGAAAAACATACTGTTAACTGCAGGCAATGCTTTCACAAAGAAAATTTCCCTTTAGCTTTCACCTTTTGACAAATAACAAGCTTCTCAGACCCTCCTTGAGTCATGACAAGCCCATCCTGTCACTGGGTGTTAGGTTATTTTCTTCCTGCCTCTCTCGTCCTTGTGTATGTTCCAATCTACCCCTGGGCATTAAGGCAACATGACATAAGAATATATTTTCTAAATTTGCATAAAATGAGAACTTCACAGATGGGCAGCACATGCTTCCCATAAGTCCAGTGTGAAAATGGCTCGATAGCACTTGTCGCTACACACATTCTTTCCACATTTCTGGCACACGTACATCTTAAACAAACAGGAATTGCGACAAGCAAAACAGATGGGCAACAAAAAAAAAGTTTCCAAGGCACGCATCCCAAAATTCTTCCTTGAACATAGTACTGTATCACTTGTCACAATAAATCTGAAAGTAGTTTGGGTATTAAGACAGTCTTTGCTGGAGGGGAAAGCTCAAGCCATTCATTTACATAACTCATGAAGGCAGGTTGGAAACACCTTTGCCCCCACCTCCCAGATTATACAGATACAGGCTCCCAACTGTCCTCTCGTGCAGAGGGTGACTTGCTAATTGGGAAGGAAGTTTTTTTGATGTCCTCTGCTTTTGGTAATACACAGAAATAGAAGTGGTACAACTAGAGAGCAGGAGTGGACAAAAGCATATTTCCGATTCCCCACATTGTCGAGCGTGGTTCTTGATTTATTTGTCTGAAGCTCCACTCTTCCAGGTCGGTAGTTTCTACCTAGGTGCACGCACATCCTCACTAAAGAGTGAGACGTAGTACGCGGGCAAGGTTTGAAACATCAGCACCTAATTAAATTTTCCTCAAAAGTTACAGGCACTATCACAGCTCTAACTAAAATTCTAAAATTACTTGGAAGGAAATTGAAAGAACATTTGACAGGAAGTCTTGAAACCAGGGCATTGTTCCTACCTTTACATGGGTTATCTTGGTGAATTTAGCAAGCCACTTAATCTCTCTGGATTTACACTGTCACCTGCTTAACCAATCCACCAAAGGTTCTCATTCTCCACTGCTGTCATTGCATGCAAGTTGTTACCTTAAACCTGAACACTCAGCAAATCTGGAGCAAATGTCCATTCAAAGTCATGACTAACTGTTCTGGGCACTGATTTCTGAGGATGCTAGGTCAAGAGAGACTTTAGCATCTGTCTCATGGCCAGACTGCCTGCAGTCACTTGCTCCAAGCCTTGACACAGTCCTTTCCGCAGCCACCCTTCCTTCTCACCCTCCCACACAGCCTACTGAGCCCAACCAAGGCAAAAATAATTGTCCCAAATACATTCTCCAGATCTGAGATTTTTAAATTATGTGGGGCACCAGAATTTTAATCTAAATCTTAAAATTTTTCAAGGCAATCATTTCTCTTCTGTCTGAAGAGCCACAGTAACGGGTACCATTTATCCCTGTCAGCAGAATGTGTGTTAACCCAGGCCACAGCTTCTCAGTGTTCACCCACAAGCCTTATTTGTTTAACTAAGAAACTCATCTTGAACGGTTTGCAAATAATATTTATAAATATTATTAACCTCTGAATTTGCCAGCAACTTTCCAAAAGGTAGCTCCTCTAAAAAGTTTGTATAAACTGAAGTCACTTTATATGGGGGACCTTGCCACCTATGTATGTTTAGAACTTAAATCAATCAATAAATAAACTAAAATAGCTCTGATAATTTGGTGATATCAGTCTATGCTGCACCAAGTAGTTTATTCATTTAATCCTCATAACAAACCTATGTGATAGATACAATTATTATCATCCTCACCTCACAGATGAAGACAGTGAAACACAGAAGGTTTATGTAAGTAATTGCCCTCTGTCACACAGCCAGGAGGAAGAGCAGCATTCTCGCTCCTGGGAATTTTGACTGGAGAATTAACATTCCAGCTAGTTTGTATTTGTGCTTATTTTTGTTATTATTCTTGTTACTTCCTTTTTTCCTGTTTTATATAATGATAAAAACTTTCAAAGACTGAAATCGATATGCATTTATTCTAATCATTTATCCTTAAGCACAATTGTGATAAACTGTGATCAACATTGTTGTTGAAACTGAAATCTCTGGAATTCAACCAGATTCTTGGTCATCAAGGAAAGATGTTCATAACCATACTCTACCTGGTAACAAAATGAGCTATATGTTTTTAAAAATAATCTGGAATAGAGATTAAAAGCAAATGGGATTTCTAGTTAAATTTTGTATGATGTTAATTTATGCACCATGCATTCTATATATTGACTAAAAATTTCCCTTCATGATGCAATATCGTTGTGCTAATGTGAAGGTAGTTTGTGTTGCTGATGAGGGAGGCTCCTTACATTGTTAAGCATCAGAAGTATGTTGGGTGGCAAAAGAATTCGGTTTAGACAATACGTCCTGGACGGGCCATCTGGTGAAAAGCTCACCCACACATTGTCAGTAGGTAACCACAAAGATCATTAACTAACCTGGGAATAGCATTTACCAAAACATGGATTGCTAAAGTCTTTATCACAATTACAGGATTCAGACTTAAGGCTCTTTCAATACTAAGTCTTTTTTTTTTTTTTTTTCTGTATCCACCAGGTTAATTTTCTAAACTCCAAATTCAGCTCAAAAGTTCCTTGTGAGAAAATGTCAGTATAACATCATGGTAGGCCTCAGGGGACAAATTCCAATAATTCAGAAACACTATGGTGGAATCTTTTCTTCCTGTTTGCTGGAAAAGGCAAGCTCAGGGAGCCAAATCTCTCATCCAGATAATTAGCAACTATCCAATCTGTTAATTGAGGACAAGTGTGCCAAACCTTCTTGGCAGCCTCAGTCAAACAGTTGTAGGGTGGTCAGTCGGGCCCAGGTACGGAGTGCCAGCGTGCACTCGGCCCCACAGTAAGAACTTTGCATTAAAGACAGATCAGATGTGCTCTTTGACTTGAAAGAATAAATGTGCTAAATTGTTAGGAAATGGTCTGTGCTTAGTCCTAAATTTGGTGATGCTAAGAGTGAAACAATCTCATTAACCTTACCTCTTTGTATGATCCTCCATGAAAAAATAACTCTCTTTTCTGTTTTCACTCTAACTTGGGAGGAAATTTTAAGAGTCAGGTGTCACTATGTCTAAATGCAGGTACCTCAGTACCGTGGAGGCTTTTATGCTAATGGGAACAGGATAGACCCTGGGAGGGGGTGATGTCTTATGGTTCCCAACTGGGACTTTTCCAGAATACTTGTCCAGGTTTCTGACATATTTCTACAGATTTAAATGTAATTACCTGGGTCTCTTCCTACTGACCATTCACAATCAGATTACTAATGCAGAGGTCCCCAACTGGAAAACTCTCCTAGAGAGAGGAACGAGAGGGGAAGAGCAAGGAATGGCCCTTGGCAAGTCAAGGAAATGCCACCGAGAAGGACTGGAAGACAAACTAGGGACCAGAGCCAGTTTAAAAGATGATAATTATCGAATATTTTAGTACTTCAATAAAAATGTAGATATGTTTTGTCCAGAACTAAAACCTTTCTTGAGCATGTTGTTGTTTCCATGAACAAAGGATGCATGGTTTGATTGGAAATGCCTTTCCAAGGCTGATTGGAACTCATCACAGAAAAGAAGGCACAGCCTTGAAAAGGGGAAGGCAAGTTCAGGGTTAAAAGTGGCCTAAATGAGAGCAGAATTCCTTTGTGAAAAAAGGAATTCTATTACTCTGTGTATGTTGGACAAAGATCCATTGTGGAGAAATGTGCGTGTGAGCCTTTCAAAATTAAGGTCAGTTTGAATGAGATGCAACTTGCTGGTAAAACCATGTTTGTCAAACATGTGAAAAGTGAGTAAGATGCTGCCACAACTTATGTGCATGTGAATACCTCAACTGCAACACATTTGAAGGATTTTTAGTGTGTTGTTAACTACTTTACAGTTTAAAAAAAATAGTACTTGACATTTGGAAGTGAAATGATATGTGCAAAACATTAGTCAGATGGTGCTTCTCGCTTTGTGAATGAACTGTATGTAGTCTGAACAAATTAGATCCGGGGTTTAGTGCCATCGACTCTTCAGCAGAGGCCCACAGACAATTATGCTCCCAAAGCACCTGATATTTTAACTGCATCAATTACTCTCATTACCAAAATGGGTGATGATGCATTGGTAACAAGAGACAGCTTACTAAGTGAGAGGGAAAAAAAACTCTTGAGAATAGGAAATAACAATTTATACTGCCATGGTTAGACTTGCTAGAACAGAAGCTCCAAACACCTACATGTCCTCTGTCTTATTCGCCATGGTAGTTTTGGCAGGCACACAACAAATGCACACAGGCTCTGAAGTCAAAATGCATGCTCAAGTGCCCTGTAGCATTTACCAGCAGTCAGATCTGGGTGAGTGACTAACTTCTCAAGGTTCGTCGTTACTCACATCGGGCCCTGCTGATAAGGCTGAGATAAGAACGAGCCAGCCTCATTCACTTTAGTGCATACACAGCGTGTTCCAAACCCTCCATTAATGGTTGTTTTTTTATGATGAGAGTAATAATTTGGATTATTTTTGGCTTTGGGTTTGAAGAACTTCCAGAACTTTTACACTTACTATCTTTCCACGAGGGAAAATTTGGAAGTTGGATTTTATATTCACAGTATATGGTTGAGGAGCTACTCTTTTTTGTGTGTTTTTGTTGTTCTGTCTGAGATTTTATCATTTGGGTTTCAAGAAATGGAGTCTCACTGAAATCCTTTTTGAATATCAACACACTGAAAATGCATAGACTTGATGTAATAATATCAGTAATTTCTTCCCACCTACCATCGTAGTGAAGCTCCACCCTTTAATTATACCTCACAACTAATTTTAGGCAGCAAATTATCAAGTATTTGTTGAGCAAATGTGGCCTCTCCTGACAAAAGATGAGTTACAAAGTGTGGCTACCCACACTGTCTGTCTCTCTGTCAATTTTTTTTTGTTGTTCTCAGTGAGTGCCGTGCTTTACTTTTTGTTGCCAAAAATATTTTCATAAGGCTCAATAAATATATAGCAAATAAATTCCATTTCTTGAACCGCAAGTGATAGTGTTTTACCTCATAGAAATGTTTTCCTAATTCACATCTTTTTAGATTTTTTTTTTCCAGTTTTTGGCCAGGGCTGGGTTTTTGAACCCGCCACCTCCGGCATATGGGGCTGGTGCCTTACTCCTTTGAGCCACAGGCGCCGCCCTCATTCACAGCTTATTAAACTACATTCAACAGATACATAAGGCTCGTCTCCTAAATCCAAATCTCCACTTGAGACATGGCTGAGACGTGATGATCCCAGTTCTGCACTTGATCTAAGGTCTTCTCACATAAATCAGTCCTCAAGGCCACACAAGGCCTTGGTTGTCTTCAGAGATGTGTCGGCATAGACGCAGGCAAACCCAGACAGACCTCAGTACCTGGGGCATCGTCTAGAATTGATTCCCGCCATCTGATGAGGGCATTCTGAGAGAAGAGACTTCTGTCATTACGTTAACAATTACACATTAACACATAACACATTAACAATTACATTAACGACTTGGTATTAATTTGTTATTATTTGCATTACTTTATTAATTTGTGACTAACATTACAAAACTACTTAGCAGGTTGAGAAGAATGTCACTTAGTCCTATTTGTAAAATACCAAAAACATTTATTTGTATTTATCATACTAGGCAAATCATTAATCTCAGAAAACTTGAACTAGTTCCCTACCTCATAAATGAGTATTTTTAAGCAGTTTTAGTGAATTCATACTGCTAAAGAAAGGTTTCTTAGTTTCCTGGGGCTGCCATTAAAAAGTATCACAAACTTAGGTGGCTTAAAAGGACAGAAACGTATTATCTTCTAGTTTTGGAGGCTAGAATCCTGAAATCAAGATATTAGCAGAGCCATGCTCCCTCTGAAATGCATGTAGAACAGTGGTTCTCAATCTTCCTAATGCTGTGACCCTTTAATACAGTTCCTCATGTTGGGGTGATCCCCAACCATAAAATTATTTCCATTGCTACTTCATAACTGTAATTTTGCTACTGTTATGAATCGTAATGTAAATATCTGATATGCAGGATGTATTTTCATTGTTACAAAGGGATCACAACCCACAGGTCAAGAACCGCTGGTGCAGGGGAATCCTTCGGCACCTCTTTCTGGCTTCTGGTGGTTTGCCAGCAAACTTTGGCATTTTTCAGCTTGGAGCAGCCTAACTCCAGTTTCCATCTTCTTTGCATGGCGCTCTCCCTGTGTGTGTCTGCCTTCACCCGGCCATCTTCTTAAAAGGACACGGTCATACCAGATCAGGAGTTCACCCTACTCCATTATGACCTCGTTTAATTAATGATATCCATAATAACCCTATTTTCAAATAAGGCCACATACTGAGGTACTAGGGATTAGGACTTCAACAAACCTTTTTTAGGTAGGAAGAATTTCAACCTGTAAAAAAGTAATCCTTAAAATATATCTGCATATATTGCAGAGTTAAACAGAAATAGTAAGATGCATTCAATTCTACAGGCTGTTTGGCTCTTTGGTCATAGTGTTTTAATTTGGTGTCTCCGAAAGAATGAATTTTCCAAAATTTCCATAATTCTAAGCCTCTCTGATCTGAAATTAGAAGTTGAACTGGGTAGAAAATATTTCTGAGTAGCAGAAAATAACTGGAGTTCCTACATCTACCAGAAAAAGTTATTTGTGAAATTATTGACTATATTGCTGTGTTGCCATATTTTTAAAGATTTGAGTCATGTTTTTATATGGGCTGCCTGAGAGGGTTATCCTTTGAATATAACCTGATAGAAAACCCTGGGTGGTGACAAGGGGTCAAAATTTTATATAGTTCTTTCAAATCTATACATGGAGTTGAATGAGTAATTTAGTTTTAGACAGTTTATTAATTTGGAGTGTTTGGGTTATGATTTGAATTCAGGCAGGGTTCTTTTATGGTGTCTTTCTTGCAAATATAAATACTACAGTGAAGACTTGTCTTTGAAGAGTGATTGAAATAAGCAACTATACAAGGTAAAATGAAGCTAAGGCAGACATTTTTGTGAACAGAAAAATCTTTTTCTTTTCATATAAACAGAAACGCATCAGATTATTGGGTTTGTTTTCAAAAGCTAAAGAAAAATGGAACAGAAAGTTCATTGTATGTTTATTGAATGTGCTTTCTTATTGAACATTTCCATGTAAAAGAGACTCCAAGTCAGAAAAAAAAAAAAAAAAATCAAAACATATGTGATAGACTATTCCCTGCCTGACACTCAGTGGTGACTGCGAGAACTGCAGCTCTCTACCTATGAGAGTTTCTGTGGGAAAACCTGCTCTCCAAATTCACAGGACACTTCACCTTTTTTTAAAAAAAAAAGCCTGAGTGGTTCACCAGAAATTGGCCCTAGAAGGCTGAAGGGCAGACTAAAGTAGTCAAGCCTGGAAACTGTCTGATTCCCTATGACGTTTTCACAAAGACATCCCTAGGCATAAAGAGACTTCATTTTTCTCATCTAATTATTTAACGGAGAAAATAAAAACATCAGTGTAGAGTTTTTCAATGAAGAAAAATCAGGGCTAACGCTTAACAGACAAATCACCTCGATGAGATTATGAATTTGTACCATCTTTATAGAGACTTATTTGGTGATCTATATGAAAATCCTGTTTGTTTTTTTAAAAATATTTCCTCCTTATTCAGCAACTCAACTTCTGTGGACTTATCCTGCTAAAATAATCATTCATCTAGTTGAGGATTTGCATAGAAAGATGTTGGGGAAAAAACAACAATAGAGATAAGATGATGTAATTTTCTTTATTATTCTCGGTAAAATAATATGGAGTATATTATATTTAATATTTAATAGCATAAAAAGTCATATATTTTAAACAAAAAACTGGTTATTAAAAATATGATCAAAATTTTTACAAATGTATGTATAAATGTATGTATACAATGTAATACAAGCAGAGAAAAAAAGACTAAAATAATATAAACCAAGATGTTAACAATGGTTTTATATCTTGGAAGTGAGACTGTGAATTAAATTACCTTAATGAAAAGGAATTTTTTTAAAAAATGAAAGATACCCAATAAAACTATATTTTCTTGAAAAAGTAAAACTTTAAAATGGAAGAGTTACTATCAAAGGGTAGTGACAGTGGGTGAACAGGAGAAACTGGTCACTAAATTGAAATTAAAAACTAATAAAGGGTCCTGAGTTCAAATATGAAAAGGAGACAGTAGAGCTGAATCCCAGGAGTCTCAGATTTGGAGAGCCAGTGAGGAAAGAGCAATCACAGTACATCTGTGATGAAGCCAAACTGTGTTTCAACCAAATTAATTGTTTAAGCCACTTCTCTCATTTGGTCTTTATTTGTGCCTCCCTGCAGGTGGCAAACTAGTCAAGAAGTCCTGCCCTCCATGTGACCTGGGATACATTTCTTATCTATTCTGAAATTTGTCACCCAGGTCAGAAATACAGGAAATAATCATAACTCCTCTATCTCTCAAGGTTGTGATGAGGGGCTGGTATGCCGGTAACTGTGAAAATGTGCTATAAGCTTTAAGTTACTGTGCAAATGGAGAAGGGTAATGTGGCCTTTTAAATTTCACTGTCTTATCTTGGTGCAGATGGTGAGAGCAGGGCAATCCAGACGCCTGGTTGTATTACTGACACACTGGCCCACCTTGTCTAAACAGGAAAGTAACTAAATAAGAACAACTCATTGGATCAAAATGTTGCATGAGATTTCCCTCCCTTTTTTCCTACTGAAGCTAAGAAGGCTACAAGTGGGTGATCTTGCTCCTCAAGCTGGACAGAAGTCCTAGGCCATCTGTACAGGGCTTGACAATTATTTATGCAACTCTTAGCCCCTTACCTACCCCCAGGCTAGGAGAAATCAAGATTCACTGACAGAGTGATGAAAAAGGACTTATTTGGAAAGGGTTATGGGAGTGCACTGCTTCTTCACAACATCAAATGAGTGAATGCGGAAGTTCAGGGGTGTGGGGGAAAATAGAAAGCGTGGCTTTCAGGAGATCCCTCAGAGAGCCTAGCACAGATAGATCTCTTGGAGGTGGATGCCAAATTCTCACCTGACAATGTCTGCAGCTTAGATGCTGTCTAGAACTACTCTTGATGGCAGAACAAAGAGACAGCATCTTCAGAGTTTTGTGGACAAAAGCAAATATGTCCCATGCATCAGAATAAATATGGGGTAAAGTAGAATGAGAATTATGAATTATAATTATTGAGTAGAATTATTAGGCTCATTTCTCAATTGCAATTAGACAGCTCCCACCAGGGAGCCCCCAGCTTCCTCATGTGCAGAGCCTCATCATCTTTATTCTGCACTATTGCAATAACCTTCCAGTTGACCTTTCTTTCAATATTGAGCCCATACTATTTGTTCTCTATCTTACTGAACATTACACATGTTTCCCCAAAGACAGAAATTTATGTGAGAAAAATATGTGCTTTCTGTACCCAAACATTTATCATTTTAGAATGAACCAAAGATTCAGACGCCCCACCTCCCAGCATCGTTTCCTTAGGGAGGATGATTGACGCTTGACCCCAGACCTACCTTTAGTAAATCTTAACAGTATGCTAGGTGTGCTCCCAAACACAGATTTTATTGGCTTATTAGTTGGACATTTGCAATATAATTTTAACCATTACCTTAAAAATCATGACATGAATTGTTTACTTATTACAATCTACCTTTCATTAATACTTTCACCAGTGCTTCCAATAAAAAAGAAGACCCTCATAACAGTTTAACCTTATCTTTCTATGTTTTGCATTATTTTTGTCATACATTACATCTGTCTATTAACTAGGGGCTCCATAGGAGATCATTATTGTTTTAAACAATAAATATTCATTTGTGTTTACCTACATTATTCCCTTTATCCAGTGTTCATTTCTTTTTGCATACTCCTTTTTCCTATTAGCAATTAGATTTCTCTCACATCAAAAATTTGTTCAAATATTTATTTTAGTGTGGATCTACTGGCAACTAATTATCCCCATTTTTATTTGTTTGAAAATGTCTTTATTATGCTTTTATTAAGGATATTTTCTCTTGGTGAATATTTCACTGTCTTCTAGTTTCTACCACAAGTCAACTGTAAATTTTATTGCTGCTCCTTTATAAATAATCTTTTCTATTCTGTAGCTGCTTTTAATATTTTCTGTCTTTGTCTTTTACTTTGACCTGCTTGACTTTGATGTAATTAGGTGTGGTTTTCTTTTTTAAAAAATATTATTTCTGGAATTCCCGTTATGTGTATTTTTTTCTTTTAACCATACACTATATGTATTCTATGCTTTTTGCTGTATTTTTCACTTCTTTTTTCTTTGAAATATCTAAACTTTCAGTTTTCTCATCCTTGGTTCTTCTCTGTCTAAATAAGCATATTCATTAGAGTCTTCCTTTCAGTTACTATATATTTAAATCCTAGAATTTTCATATGACTTTTATATAAACTAAAACAGATTATAAGTTTCTTCCCTTTTTTAAATAGGTTCAAGTCTCCATCTTCTCCTCTATTTTCTTGGTCATATTAATTACAGATATTTTTAAATTATATAACAACTGTACTATCTGAATCACCCATTGGACTTTCTTAAGGTTTTTTATATGCAATCAGTTGATTTTGGTTTTTTATTAGTTGATGAGTAATTTTTTATTCATTTACATACATTTTATATAAGTGCACTGAATGATATTCTGTTCTCCCAATGAAGTTTAGGATTCTTTTGACAAGTACATAGAGTAACAGTAGATTATCCAAATCCTGTCAAGGTAGTTTGAGGATTTCTGATGGGCTAGTCTATCTCAATTTTGCCCTTATTTTTATGGCATGCCCCACTTAGGGTCTCTGCTTAGAGTCTGGTAAGTTTCCTAGAGCAAATCGACCATGGGGGAAATTGACTTCAACCTCTGCCTCTCTGCCATTCCATGTCTACTGAAAGATCTACTCATTAAATTAGGTTTTCAGTCCCTGCTTTTTGCTGAGTTGCTCAGGGGCTCTCCCTCCATAGTTTAAGGGGAAAATTGTAAGCAACGATTTAGCCCAATTCTCAATATTTTCCCCCCTCAAAGATTTTGCTCTTTCTCTCTCACTTGCTTTAGAAATCATGAAGGCAGATGTCTGTCACTCAGCTCAGTGAAACTGCTCATTTCTGCTGAGACTAGATGCCCCTGTGCTGAAACAAAAATGCTTTCCTAAAAAAAAATTAAACCTTGGAGTGAATGTAATGCTTACCTTAGGTGCTCCCTCTTCTCAGAAATCATAGCCCCATCCCCTTTCTGAGATAGTCATCCCCAAATGCCTTCAAATACTTGCTTTATTTATCTTCTCCAGCTTGTATAACTGTTTTTGGCTGGAAGATTCGACTGATGTAGCTGCTCAGTTATAACAAGAAGCAAATGTCTTGAAGCAGAGTCACAAGAAACAAGAAGGGAAGTCTGATAGGAGTCTCGGGGAAGTGACTAATTACAAGCTGGCAGGAACGCTTCTTAGATGGTAGCAATGACCTTCAGTGTCACAGGACCCTGATATAAATTCAGAATAAGAGTTGAAACCAAAATTTTCTATGAAGATCAGAAGCTGATTATTAATATACGCGTGGAAGATGTAGTAAAAGAGAGCAAACCAGATCAGAAACCGGAAAAAGACTTATGAGATGTTGGGCTTGGGGAAGGAGGCGAGAGCAGGAAGTGCAGCGCTGTCTGGCAGGAGGAACAAGGTTGAAGAAGGCTCGTCAGGGGGAAGGCAGGGAATTATCAAAATGAGAGAGGAATGTGTTTTCTTTTCTTTTCTTTCTTTTTTTTTTGAACAGAGTCTCACTCTGTCACCCTTGGTAGACTGCCACAGCATCACAGCTCATAGCAATCTCCAACTCTTGGGCTTAAGTGATTCTCAACCTCCCAAGTAGCTGGGACTACAGGCTCTGGATATAAGGCCTGGCTATTTTTGTTGTTGTTGCAGTTGTCATTGTTGTTTTAGCAGGCCCAGGCCAGGTTCGAACCCGCGACCATCAGTGTATATGACCAGCACCCTAACCACTGAGTTATGGGTGCTGCCAATATGTTTTCAATATAATCCCCTCAGAGAAAACCTTAGAAAATATTTATTTGCAAGTAACAAGGACAAATCTCTTATTTGCTTTTTTGAAGGGAGGGCATTTGTTTATTTTCATTTGTCTGTTTCTCCATGTCCAGGCATATATTTTTCAGTTATTGATTTTTTTTTCCATTCTTGAGACATGAAACCAATACATAAACAAATACTCGTCCACATGAAAGAAAAAACACAAATACAATCTAGCAAGGAAGGGGGCGGGGCAGGGGTAGGCAAGAGGCAGGGCAATTGGTGGGATCTCACTTAATGTACACAGTGTTCCACACGCCCCCTGGGTGAAGGGCTCAACTACAACTTGAACTTTACCTTAGAATTGAAAACAATGTAACCCAAACATCTGTACCCTCATATTAATCTGTAGTTAAAAAATTATTTGATTATATATTCGTTACCACACAGGGCAGAGACTATATCTTGCCCACATTGTTTCCCTTTTTTTTAAGTTTCAGATTAATATGAGGGTACAAATGTTTAGGTTACACTGCTTTCATTTTTAAGGTAAAATTCAAGTTGTAGTTGCGCTTCTTTTTTAACTATTATTATTTAGCTATTCAACACTGGAAATTATTTAGAATATGAGAGAACTCCTTCATTGTATACTGATAGAAGCCCAAATAGTTGATGTGTGTGTGGGTGTATGTATGCGTGTTTACAATCTTCACTTCTGCATGATTTTCAGAGACTACTGATAAACATATCTAAGTCCCAATCCCACAAGTCTTGGAGATTGGTTTCATATCTCTTAGGGACTGAGTGGCCCTCTTCACCTGCCTTTTTCTCTAGTCCACCTAATCTTGACTAACAGGCCTATTTCCATGGCTCAAAAAGGACATGGTGCTGAGAAATCAGTGAGGGCTAAGAAGTAAATTAAAAATGAGTCCAATTTTAGGAGCTCCAAAGAAATCTATTCTCTTCACTATAAGAGATGAGTTGTAACACAAGGGGATGTGTCCCTCCTGTATGTACAGTGGGTGTATGTACAGAGACGTTCTGGATCTACCAGAAACCAAGCCAAACGCAAAACAAACAGCGGGTTCCAAGCAACCCACTAGGGCATCTAATACAAACCAAGTTGAGTCACCTTATTTTACAGAATAAAAATAATGAAACATATTCCTAAAATAAGATTTGTAGAGATTTCCAAAACCCTAAAGAGGAATAATATGCAATAAAGTGGGAAAGCAGAGAACTTTTGTTTTTCCCACCATCCACAACCTCTGTCACCCGAAGGCAGTGATGCTTTTAAACTTGAGATTTAGCAAAAATCATCTGACCCATCTTATGAAATTGAAGTAGTAGATATACTAAGGTTGATGTTTGGAAATATTTTTCCCTGTCACTATGGTATCCATTATCCCTGGAGGAAACACTGGAAACCTACACGGTCATTCAACAAACATTTACTAAAAACCCACTCTGTGCCAGACTTTTTCCTAGGTGCTAAGGATAAAGTTATGAAGGTATAGTGTCTTTCTTCGCAAAACTTGCCATATTGCAGATATTCTCCCAACCCTGGCCACTTTGTCTAGGGTATCCAGGGGGTTTCTGACTCTGTTACTGATAAATACACTACTCCCTACATTGGGACCAGAATCTAAAAATCTTAGAAAATTCCAGCCTTTTCCCACACCCCTCTCCTATCAGATTGTACGATAACAATAGAAACTAGCCAAAACTTAAAATACACAAAAGATAGTATTTTGTGAATATAAATATATGTAATTATCAATATTTCTGTAAGCAGAGAAGTTTTTCCACCTTGGCTACCTGATACAGTAGGAACAGAACCCAGCACAAATATATTTCTTCCTTAAAAAGCAAATGCCAGCCAGGTTCAGGACTTTTTTTCCGCTGTTAATTTTATAATTCTTTAAAAGCATTTATGGTTGATTTTTTAGTAATTTGATAGACTATGTGGCAAGAGTCAATATGTGTACAGCACATTTAAAATTCTGTATAACATTATATATAAACAAAATGTTAGGGATTTTCTTAGAGGACAGAAAATCTCAGATGATAAGAAAATCTTAATCCATAGAGGTAGATAAGGGTTGGAACTGATGCATACCCTGGAGATATTTGCCGATTTCTGGCAACCTGAAGTTTGATTTTTCATTAACCAGCTACTGGAAATGTAAGACAAAGCAAATGGTTACATAGAAGACCCTTTCATGAGGTAGGAAAATAAACCTGTCCAGAGATACAGAGAAAATTCATGTTTCTTTCTGTATTTTTTTGAGATATAGCAACAAAAAATATTATGTGAAAATTTCTAAATACCTGGTCTTACATTAAGTTTGAGCCAGAACTCAACATTTTTGAGCACCAAAACATTAAGCTGAAATGTTAGTATAAAATGTTTCACTTCTTCATTTCCTCCAGAAGCTTGATGAAGGCAGATAGAAAATCTCTTCTGAAGAATACAGTGCAGAGTGTGGCGATTTCTTCCAAAAAAAGAAACAAACTATCAACCTAGAATTCTATACCCAGTGAAACTACACATGGAAATATGGGCATGGGGAGGGGGTGTTTTTAGTAAATAAAAAATGAATATGTTAACTGCTTTATTAAAGGAAAGTCTGCAAAGGTATTTCAAGAATCAAGATGATCCTACAGGGATATCTGAGATGCAAAAGAATAAAATGAGAGCAAAACCCAGCAAATACGTGGCTCATCTAAACAAATACAAACTGTTTTAAACAATCGCATCTAAATGGTGGGGATAGTATCAAATCAAGTTACACCTAAAATCCCTCACAAAGGCAGCATTTTGTAGGAGAGGTGACCAGGATTAAAGTGTTCAAAACTTTTTGTATTTTCAGACGTAAATATGCTTCGTGAACTTAAACACGCTTGTTTAACATTTTAAGTGATACTAAAAGAATATTTATAGGGCATGGACGGTGAGTCAAAAACCAAAAGTAAAAGATCGCTGGGAAAGAACGAATACAGTTCCAGTCTTTTAATAATTCAGAATTGTGCCTATGCCCTGAGAATATTTCTCTTATAATTAGAAGTAAAACTAAAAACAGCATCGGCTTCCTCCACCTTTCTCCGTCCTCATTACTCAGAGCTGGAGTTGCCCACCCAAGGCCACCAAAAACTGCAGGCCAAGCTAAGTTGTTTAGACGGAGACAAAAACAGCTTCAGCCGCGGGCGCCTCCCGTCTGGTGGAGGCTCCATCCCGAGCTGCGGCTCCGCGGTCCGCACTGCACCTGCCCGACGGATGGGGCCTGTAAACTCACCCTGGCTCGCGGGGTGCCCCTGCGGCCCTGCTCCCTGACCGGCTCGCCGGCTTTAGTCCAGACCCTCGCCTGTGTTCATCACGTGTTCGTCCACCGCATCATTCAGCTCTCCTGGAAAACTGTGACTTTCTCTACTTCTTATGGTGGTTCTTCTTACAAAAGTGAATTCAAGAAGGGGGCCGGGTAGAGGGGATGCGGGTGGAGTAGCTCAGTGGTTAGGGCACCAGCCATGTGCTCTGGGGCTGGTGGGTTCCAATCAAGCCAGGGCCTGCTAGCTGGGCGTTGTGGGGGGCGCCCGTAGTCCTAGCTACTAGGGAGGCTGAGGCAGGAGAATCGCTTGAGCCCAAGAGTTTGAGGTTGCTGTGAGCTGTGAGCTGTGACGCCGCAGCCCTCAACACAGGGTGCATAATGAGACTCTGTCTCAATAAAAAAAAAAAAAAGAAGAAGAAGAAGGTGGTGAAGGTGAAGGTGAACGTGAACCATGGTAGGATGTATGCCCAAATACATTAACGTGTTACTTGGGTTTCTTTTCATTGCAAGTGATGGGAACCAATTCGCAGTGCCTGGGGGCGGGGAATTAACTGGAAAGAACAGAGCTGGCAGAAAGCTCAGACCGCCCAAGGCCGTCAGAGATGCTGGAAGCAGAAACTCCAACGCAGAGCCTCTCCCTGTCGCTCCACACGCCCGCGCTCCCCTCCGCTTCTCTAAGTGCCACCTCTGACCTCCCCCTTGAAGCTCCCAGGCTTGCATTTTCTGGCCTCAGCCACCTTCTCTGCACCCCAAGAGGTACTGCCGTTTTCCCCTTAGTTTCAAATGGACAAATTCCAGGAAAGTATTCTCACCCACTGAGGAAAATAGGAGTCTGTGAGGACTAGAGCTCCCACTTGAGTCCCATGGTTGAAAAAAGCATTTCCCAGAAGGAAAAGGCAGGAGTGAGGAGGGGGTGGATTCAGGGGAGATAAGACAGGAGACACTCATTCTGATATTCTGCAGATATTTGGAAGGAGGTGCCAGTCATTACGCCTCAGCCCCGAGCCTGTCTCCAAGCTCCAGCCTGGCAGCTTAAGCCTGGGTTCTGTTGTTTACAGACACATTTCCTGCCACCCACTCATGTGATTCCTGAGTCCAAAGTGCCTGCTGGATCTCCCACCACTGTGTTCTCATTCCACGGAGCTTCACTGCAGCGTCTTGACGTGCACCCGGCCCCTTGGCTGCTTCCTCTCGGCCAATGCAATTCCTTGTACTTTCAGTATTTCTTCCATTCCGGTGTGTACGCACCTTCTGCTGGGGCCTGCTTCTGCTTCATCTTTGAAACCTTTGCAGTGTTTCTGTAAAGGAAGCATTATTTCCCATAGCTGAGTCAACAGAAGATCAAATTACAGGTGGATGTGTTGTTCTGCAGTGGCAGTGATCATAGCCGCCACTTACTGAGTTCCTGCTGTCAGGCCGGTGTCTCAGGTGAGTCCCTCAGAGGCAGACCCAAGACAAGGATTTGAGCACCAGTGATTGACATGGCAGGTGACCCCAGGAAGGACCATAGGCAAGTGGAAATGAGCCCAAAAAAGAAAGGGAGCCAGTATAGAGTGTGGTGATGAGCGGAGGGCTGTTGTGGAACTGGTGCTTGATCCCACCGGGACCTCTGTGGCATGCTATGGAACACATCTCCGTGATGTCCAACCCAAGAGTCCAAGGAGTTATGTATTTACACTCCAACAACCCCTGTGCATCGCTGGCTGAATGCTGCCCTGAGGGCATTAACCCCACCGCCCCATGGCTCTTCTGGCCTGACCTCTGTGTTCAGAAAGGGCTTTAAGAGGGGCCGGAGACACCGCAGTGGAACACAGCCCTGGTGAATGTGAGCACCAGTGAGTGAGGGTAGCATATGCTACATTGGCCATTAAGCCTCTGTCACTTCTGTTTCATGCTGAGGGTCTGAGAGGATATGAACCCAAGGGTCATATAGCAACTACCAGGTAGAGCCAAAGTCAAATTAAAACTACCTTTGAATTTCATTATGGTTTTTACTTTGTACACCTCTTTTCCCACTCAAAAAGACTATGCTGAGAAAATAAATTCCATGTTGGAGTTGATTTGAACACAGAGTTCCTGACAAAAGTAAAGTATAGGCTATGTTTAATTTTCATAATTGCTCTATTTTTCTGATGGTTTGATTTGTCTTTAGTAAGTTGCCCTTTCCTCAAAACCCAAAGAATGATATCATAACTCCATAAGATACTAAGGAAGGTTATTAGGAAGAAACCTGCCAAAAGTTAGACAAAATCATTCCTGAGAACAGAGACTAAATTTGGGTCAATCTTCAACTATTATTAGCAATTTTGCATGCCCTTTAATTTGATTCATTTCACAGTTTTCTTTGCTGGCACATTGTACAATTTGACTTTAATGTCTCCTGTGACCTTACTGTCCCAAACAAATGCTTCTTCAAAGGAACACACCTTAGAAAACCCCAAATGATTCAATAATGACCCTTCTTAACTGAGTGAGAGGATGTGCATCTTTGTAGAATACCCAAACGGAATCATCTCCATACAGTATAAGCTATTTGCTTGGTTGTTGATCTTCCTGAAACACAACACAGCTTCATTATTTGGATCTTACCACCTAAATATCAATCTTAGAAACAGGCATTATTTGTGAACGTTAAAGTCTTAAATGATTCAAACTCAGCTTCACTCACATCTGCAATAATTATTGCCACCAAAGAGAACACATTTGAGAGAACAAGATGTTAAAGTTGTTAACAAGATGTTAATGTTCTGAAGAATTTAGAAAATAAAATCTGTGTTGCTTTCTCCCACAAGATCACAGTGAATCACTGCAGACACCTAATGACCTCACCAGAAACTTCTCAAGAGTGGGGGAACAAACTATGATGATTTGTCGCATTATATCTGAAAAATGAAAAAAAAAAGTCAATTCGATTGCTTCATACTAAAGTCCATTAGAGGTCAGAAAATGCCTGAAGTCCATTGCTATTTTTCTCTGAAAGCATATGGAGACGAACACCTCCTTTCCAACTACATATAAACTGTACTCGAGTTCTTCTTTAGGTCTAGATAGGAACTACACCTGTATCCACTGTACATGCATATGTTTTTTTTTTTTTTTTCTTTTTGGAAGAGATTCTTTAATTCAAAACTCCATGAAAGTAATAAAATAATTTGTAGAAAATAAGAGATTTGAATGATAATTCAAAGGATTCAAGGATAAGATAACTTACATATATCTCTGCCATTAATACTATCCAGAGGGGTTTTAATATGAAATTTTGTGCCTCTTTACTAGGAAGTCTCAGTCCTGTCTCAATTTTCTTTCTTTCATACACATTCTGAATTCCATATTGTTCTTTCCTAATGTCTGTGCTGAGGTTGGGAACGTCATTGTTTTAGGGCGTCATTGTTTAATGATTATCATTATTTGTACAGTAATCTTATTTACTACTAATGTAATTAATTTTTTTTTTTACTTTCAGGTTAATGGGGGTGTACAAACAACCAAATCATAATATTTGAATTCGTTAGTTGAAGTTCCTCTTGTAGTTATGTCCTGCACCCCCACATTGTGCCCATTCAATAGAAGCACCCTAGTCACACCTTCCCTCTCCCCTCCCTCATTCCCCCTCCCACCAACTTGAATTGAAATGAGTTTTTCTCCTATGTGGCTATGAATCAGATCATCTACTGGCTTCATATTAGTATGGAGTACACTGGAAACTTGCTCTTCCATTCTTGTGATACTTTACTGAGAAGAATGTTTTTCATCTCCTTCCAGGTGAATATAAAAGATGTGAAGTCACCATCTTTTTATAGCTGAGTAGTATTCCATGATATACATACACCACAGCCTGTTCATCCATTCCTGGTTGTTGGGCATTTAGATTGTTTCCACATCTTGGTGATTGTAAATCCAGCTGTGATAAATAATCTAGTGCATATATCCTGATGATAAAATGATTTTTTTCTCTTCTGCGTAGATGCCTAGTAGTGGGATCATTTGGGAGGTCTAATTTGAAATCTTTGAGTATTCTCCATACTTCTTTCCTAAGAGGCTATATTAGTTTGCAATCCCGCCAACAGCGTAAAAGTCTTCCCCTCTCTCCACATCCGTGCCAGCATCTGTAATGTTGGGACTTTGTAATGTGGGCTAATCTTACTGGGATCAGGTGATAACTCAGAGTGGTTTTGATTTGCATCTCCCTGATGATTAGGGATGATGAACTTGCCCTGGTCTTTAAACCTTGGTTGGTTCGATGCATTGAAGGAACATTGGCTACCATGTGGAGGATGGAGCATATTCAGGTGAGAGTGATAAGCAAATAAGTTGTTAAAAAAGGCAGAATTTATTAAGAATTTCTAGCATACTGGTCACTATTCTAAGTGCTTTCTGTACATTAGTGTTTTTCCTAACACCCCTGTAAGTAGGTACCATTGCCAGTGATGACTACACATTGCAGATGAGGAGACTGAGGTAAAGGAAGGCCAAGGAGATTCCCAGGCCACATTCATGAGAGGCAGACTCCAGTGTGTGCGGACCCACTGTGATGTGTTGTGGTCGTGCAGCAGAGAGCTGTGGTCACCTGGGCCATAGGTGCCAATGGAGATGGGAGAGGCTTAGAGACTAGAGGTACATTTATGTTCGTTTCATCTACCAGAGCAAAGTGTCAAAAAGAGCGTTAACGTACATTTGGGATTTCACTTAATACATATTAGTACATCTATACAAAGGAACACCAGGTAGCTATTCAAAATCATTTTCCAATCACACTTAATAACAAGCATAAAAGATACCACTTATTCTTGACTGAGAGTATCACATTAAGTAAAAAAAAAAAAAAAAAGAACCTATAAAATACACATTTTGCATGACATTAATTTTGACAGATGTGTGTGTCTGTGTGTACATGAGAGTGCTTGTGCGTGTGTGGGCATCACTGAAAAACAAGATAAAAAGAAAGTCACACACAACAGCCTGCTACCATTAGTAGTGTGGACTCTGCATGAGCTCTATTTTCTGTTTCATACCGTACTTTATTTTTCAATTATTTCTACAAAAGCAGGCATGGTTTCCATAATAAAAGCAAAACTTTCTGGGAGAAATAAAAGATCCATCATGAGGATTAGGAAAATCAGTGGAGATTTGAGACATGGACTGACAGTGGAGACGCCAGAACGTGGGATTCGTGCTAGATCAGCCCTGCAGCTACCAGCTCCTAAGTGAGGCCTCTAGGCTGGGTCGGTGCTGGTCCAGGCATGGGGGGACTTGACCTCCAGCAATGTTTTTCAGTGCCTGTACCCAGAGAACACTGCAGAGCTGCACACCGATCAGATCAGAGAGGATACAAATAATGCTCACAGGCTGCACATAGGACTGCACAGTTTGTGCACTGAAAATATTGTGCGGATGGGGATGCAAAGAAGAGAGGGGAGAGAAGGAACGAGGCTGGAGTAGACGAGGTGGTGCTTTCTGCCAATATTCCTCCCCTAAGTGGGGAGCTGTTATGATATTTGTGGAAAGGTGATGTATGTGCCAGCTGCACTCAAGACTGGCATGATGAAGCTGGGCATGGTGGTAGGCACCTGTAGTCCCAGCTACTGGCAGCCTGAGGCAGGAGGATCACTCCAGCTCAGGAATTTGAGGTTGCTGTGAGCTATGATGACAGCCTGCACTCGAGCCCAGGGAAGTGAGTGAGATCCTGGGAGAAGAAGGAGAAAAAGGAGGGGAAGGGAGAAAGGGGGGAAGAGGAGGAGAAAGAGAGAGAGAGAGAGAGAGGGAAAGAAGAAAGGGAGGGAGGGAGGGAGGGAGGAAGGAAGAGAGGGAGGGAGGAAGGAGAGAGAGAGAGAACGAAAGAGAGAGAGATAGAGAGAGAGAGAAAGAAAAGAAAGAAAGAAACAAAGAAAGAGTCCAGCAGTTCTTAAAAAGCTTAAACAGAGAATTAACATACCATTCATCTATCAGGTCCACTCCTAAGTGCATGCCTAAGAATGACAGCATGGGTCTGTATAAAAACTCATAAACACCAGCATTGTTCAGAATAGCCAAAAAGTAGAGACAACCCACATATCCATTAGCTGAGCAATATATTGGTAAAATATGGTCCATCCATGCAATGGAATGTTATTCAGTGATAAAAAGGAACGGTGTTCTTATACGTGGAGGAACTAAAAAAGCTGAACTAGTCTCTTTCCTTTTCTCTTCTCTTCTCCTCTCCTCTCCTTTCCTCTCCTCCCCTCCCGTCCCCTCCCCTCCCTTCCCCTCCCCTTCTCTCTCTCTCTCTCTTTTTCTCTCTTCCTTTTCAGATGAGCTGAGGTGCGGGGAGGGTGGGCGATGGAGGACATGACTAACTAGAGACACCACTTACTGGACCATGGTGGAGGGAAGGAAGGTTTCAAATAAAGGTTTCAAAGAAAAACACAGCTCTGGTGTAGGTCAGAAGCACCCTAGCCTGCTGCGACCTCATGGAGGAAAACTGAAGCAGAGAAAGAAGAGGAAAGGGGAAGAATAGACATTAATTAGTGAAGGCCAAACCCAGAGAGACTCAGAGACCAGTGAAGGGATGAGACGGGGTCCCCTTTGTAGACAGCGGACTACCAGGTGCTTGGCAGCTTAGCCATCCCCAGGAGCCCACAGCAAGGTGTCAACCACGGAATGTGGGGAGAACTCGTGTGACTCCAAAGGGTGGACACTCACGCAGGATTCCCCTCCGAGGAGAGGGACCTGAGAGCCAGCCAGCTGGCTTTCTTCATTCAGACTCTTCTCCCCTGCCCAACCCCTCCCTGCAACCAGGAGAGCCTTTGAGCTGAGAATTTGGCAAGCGGCCGCCTGTCCCCAACTGGAACATCCTCCAGTCTGAGGTTTCCAAGAGAGGAGCCCATGCCTTTGCCCTTGAAGACCGCCGTGGACGTGGGTGCTGATTTGGGAGTTCCCTGCCCGCCGACATTTCCCGGAGAGGTACGCGGGTAGGTCAGACACGCAAACCAAATCCCACGCCCCCGGGACTACGGCGGGGTGCTGGGGACCGAGGCGAAATTTGGGAGCTGGGCTGGCGAGGCGAGGGAGCCCGTGTGAGCGGGCAAGCGCTCCAGCTCCCGCAGGAAAGCTGTTCTGTCATATCAGGCCGGGGCCTCGGGCCGGGAAGATCGCAGTCGGCGGTGCCATAGCAACCGAGAGCAACACCGTTGAGGCCCCCATTTGCAAACGGACACCGTAGGGCAGGGGGGGGGTTCAAGAGCGGTGAGCTCACTCCGGACAGCCCCGTGGAGAACCCGCCTCGCCTGCCACTAGCGACTGGGAAAACAACCTTTGAGCCCTGCTGAAGCTTTGCAAAGCCTTCCAGGCTCGTCCAACCTAACCACTCTCAGCCTCACTTTTCCACCCAACGCTGCTGAGGTGAACAACACCCCCTTGGGAGCTACAGGGCCCCCCCCACAGCCTGGGGCATTCCAGGGCTCCTCAGAAAGGACTAGAGCTGATTACAGGCACAAAAGAACATCTCTACAAGTGGGTCTTTCCTGCAATCATTCAATATTCACGATCTATGGAGAAATTAGTTCTTCTCCAGGTAAATAAACACTGAGCGAATTTTCCATGACCAGAACTGCCCTATACAAAAGATTAAGAATAGCATTATACACAAAGTGGCACAACTGAAAAAAAGCGCAACTAAGGAAATAATCAGAGCAAATAGACAACCTACAAAGTGGGAGAAAATAGTCACAAGTTATACATCCAGTAAAGGGCTGCTATCTAAAATATACAAAGAACTTAAGCGAATCAGCAAGAAAGAAACAACCCTATTAAAAACTGGGTAAAAGACATGAACAGAAGCCTCTCAAAAGAAGAAGAAAAATGGTCAATAAATATATGAAAAAATGTTCAACGCCAACTAATCACCAGGAAAATGCAAATTAAGACCACAGTGAGATATCCCATTACCCTGGTTAGAATGGCTTTCATTAAACAGTCCAAAAAGAAGAGATTCAGGATACTTTTTCTTCCATTCTTGAGATACTTTGCTAAGAAGAATATGTTCCAGCTCCATCCATATAAACATGAAAGAGGTAAAGTATCCAATGTACTCAGCCCTACTATGAAACTAATCTATAGCTTTCATATGAAGGCTATAATCCAATTATAGCACAAGAACATGGGGAAAGGGGCAAGGGAGGGGATGGGAGAGGATGGGTAGAGGGCGGGTAATTGGTGGGGCCACACCTATGGTGCATCTCAGAAGGCTACAGGTGAAACTTACTTTACTGAATGCAGAATATAAAGGTCTTAACACAATAACTAAGAAAATGCCATGAAGGCTACGTTAACCAGTTTGATAAAAATATTTCAGATTGTATATGAAACCAGCACATTGTACCCCATGATTGCATTAATGTACACAGCTATGATTTCATAAAAAAAAAAAAGAAAAGAAAAGGAAGAAGAGATACTGGCCAGATGCAGAGAGAACCTACACTGCTGGTGGGACTGCAAATTAGCACAAATTCTATGGAAAACAGTACAGATGGTCTTCAAAGAACTAAAAGTAGACCTATCATTCAATCCAGCAATCCCACTATTGGGTATCTACTGAATGGAAAAGTAGACTTTTCATCAAAAAGACATCTACACTCTATAATGTTTATTACAGCATAACTCACAATTGCAAAGATGTGGAATCAACCTAAGTGGCCATCAACTTATGAATGGATTAATAAAATACGGTATACACACACACACACATCTATATATATGTGTATATATATATATAATATATACCACAGAGTAGTACTCAACCATAAAAAAGGCAAATTAACATCTTTTGCACCTATCTGGATGAAATTGGAGACTATTATCCTAAGTGAAGTCTCTCAAGAGTGAAAATAAATACCACTCTTTTTTTTTTTGAGGCAGAGCCTCAAGCTGTCACCCTGGATAGAGTGCTGTGGCATCATAGATCATAGCAACCTCCAATTCCTGGGTTCAAGCGAGTCTCCTGCCTCTGCCTCCCAAGTAGCTGGGACGACAGGTGCCCACCACAACGCCCGGCCATTTTTTTTTTGGTTGCAGCCACCATTGTTGTTTGGCGGACCCGGGCTGGATTTGAACCTGTCAGCTCAGGTGTACGTGGCTGGTGCCTTAGCCTGTTTAGCCACAGGCGCCAAGCCATAAATACCACTCTTAAATACCATATTAAATTGAAACTGATCAGTGAGCACACAAGTGCACAGAGGGAAGTAACACTTAGTGGAGCTCAACCATGGGAGAGTGGATGGGGAAGGCAAAGATCTACATAATGGGTACAAGAACACAATTTGGGTTATGGATACACCGATGGTGAGACTTCAAGCATTACAAAATGGATCCATGTAACCTAAAACATTTGCACACCCTTAATATTTGAAATTATAAAAAATAATCTTTATGTACACAGGGAGATCCAACTTCTTTGTGTTTTCTCTGCTACACATTGGAAGAATAGGAGTTGTCTTGGGCTGCATATTAAATACACAAATACTAATGAAA
>CAUYRH010074994.1:0-14197 GCA_963574655.1 Perodicticus potto
CAGAGCCTCAAGCTGTCACCCTGGATAGAGTGCCGTGGCATCACAGCTCACAGCAACCTCCAATTCCTGGGCTCAAGCGAGTCTCCTGCCTCCGCCTCCCAAGTAGCTGGGACTACAGGCGCCCGCCACAACGCCCGGCCACTTTTTGGTTGCAGCCGTCATTGTTGTTTGGCGGGCCCGGGCTGGATTCGAACCTGCCAGCTCAGGTGTACGTGGCTGGCGCCTTATCCCGTTGAGCCACAGGCACCGAGCCTCTTTTAAGATTCTTTAAAAGATGGCTAGCATCCATAGCACAGTGCTAGTGGTAGTGGTGCTGGCCACATGCACCAAGGCTGGCACGTTTGAACCCAGCCCTGGCCAGCTAAACAACAACTGCAAAAAAAAAGTCAGGCATTGTGGTGGGCACCTATAGTCCCAGCTACTTGGGAGGCTGAGGCAAGAGAATTGTTTAAGCCTAAGAGTTGGAGGTTGCTGTGAGCTGTCACGCTATAGCACTCTACTGAGGGTGATATCGTGAGACTGTCTCAAAAAAAAAAAAAAGTTTTTTTTTTTTTTTTTTGGCTGGGGCCAGGCTTGAACCTGCCATCTCCGGTATACGGGCCTGGCGCCCTACTCCTTGAGCCACAGACGCCGCCCAAGAAAAGATTCATTAATGATCTTCTGGGGCTTTTGTTTTTTTTCTTTTTTGAAACAGTCTCATTTTGTCACTCGGTAGAGTGCTGTAGCGTCACAGCTTACAGCAACCTCAAAGCCTTGGGCTGGGACTACAGGCACCTGCCACAACGCCCAGCTGTTTTTTTTTTTTTTTTTAAGAGATGTCATTTTGCTCTGGCTCAGGCTGGTCTCGAACTTCTGAGTTCAAGCAGTCCACCTACCTCGGCCTCTCAGAGTGCTGGCATTATAGGCGTGAGCCACCATGCCCGGCCCTTCTGGGGCTTTGTGTTACTATGTTAAATACATACATAACTACTTAAAGAACAAATGTTTGTCTCCACAGGGAGACCTAACTCACCTAAGTAGATGAAAGTGGATCACAGAGGGAAAAGGCAGGCCTCCCATGGTCATGCTTCTAAGCAGGACCATGCCTGGCTTCCCTGTGCATGTCCCCAGCAGTTCGGGTACTCTAGGGACCATATCCATTTGCTATTATTGAAGCCTTTTCACCTCACCACCTTAGGAGAGGTGGGGAGCAATGTGGTTTTGGTACCATCAGGAGAGTTAGAATAACTGCTAGTATTTTAAGCACAAGTGATAACACACTGCAGATTGCCAATGAGTGATCAGAGAACCAGACTCACTTCTATTAACTAGAGCAAAATGTCCTTCCTTCCCTGGGTGGCCACAGTGCCTACTCACAGCACCAGGCACTGGACATCCAGACTGCACCTTACTGGTCTCTAAGGAGGCACCCCTGGTTTTACTTGTGCTGTGTCCCTTATGCTGACATCTTCTGCATTCCACAAATGTTTTTGTAAAGGATGAATAGAAATGGGCCACTTCAGCAGGTAAAGTTCAGGGAGATGAGCTGGCCACATCCACTCTAGAACAATTACAGAGGATGCCACCCAGGGCAGAGACAGCAGTCAAAGACCTCCCACCTAGGTGCTAATCTTTGGTAATAAATGGGGAGAAGCAAAGGTCAAAAGTTTCTCTCAGGGTGGCACCTGTGGCTCATCGAGTAGGGCGCTGGCGCCATGTACCGAAGGTGGTGGGTTCAAACCCGGTCTTCGGCCGAAGTGCAAAACAAAAATAGCCGGGCGTTGTGGTGGGCGCCTGTAGTCCCAGCTACTCAGGGGAGGCTGAGGCCAGAGAGTTGCCTAAGCCCAGGAGTTGGAGGTTGCTGTGAGCTATGTGATGCTATGGCACTGTACTGAGGGTGATAAAGTCAGACTCTGTCTCTACAAAAAAAAAAAAAAGTTTCTCTCAGAGCTGCTTGCCCTCAGTTGTGAGCCACCACCTGCACCTGAGGCACCTGCTCTGAGCAGTCCCTTCTCCGTGAGCAATGCCACACACAAAGAGGATGGGAAGTGTGAGTGGGAGTGTGCATCACACACAGTATACAGGAAGCCGCACCCAATGCTGGTGTTGCAGGAAGACGAGGCCCAATGGAGAAAGCACCCAAATAGCACATTTATAAGACGAAGGGTTTTATTTCAGTCAGCAGAGCTATGGCATAGAAGAATTCGAAATGGCTGTGTTCCCCGACTGGCTTAGTCTTTCCCTTATCTTCAGTCAAAAAGTTTCAACCCTTCGGCGGTACCTGTGGCTCAGTAAGTAGGGCACTGGCCCCATACACTGAGGGTGGTGGGTTTGGCCCCGACCAGACGGCAACAAAAAATAGCTGGGCGTTGTGGCGGGCGCCTGTGGTCCCAGCTACTTGGGAGGCTGAGGCAGGAGAATCGCCTAAGCCTAGGAGTTGGAGGTGGCTGTGAGCTGTGATGCCACGGCACTCTACCCACTCTACCGAGGGCGATAAAATGAGACTCTGTCTCTAAAAAAAAAAAAGTTTTAACCCATAGGTACCTTTTTCATTGGTCAGTTTGAATCAAGCAGGAGATGCTATTCCAGCTCCCATAGAACTACAGGATTTCACAGAAGTGGAAATTTCCAATTTCCAGAAAGTTAAGTCTACAAATTCCTGAGAGCTGAGTCAACATGGAGAGTACCCTGCAGGTGTATTCTTGTGGTCTCCTTGAGAAGACCTGTTCTAGTGCAGCAGGAAAACCAATGCAGACAGAAGACTCCAGGCACCAGTTGATAGACGAAGCGGTTAGTTTATTCTGGCCCGGAGACTGGGCGGACTAGCGTCCTAAAAACTGAGCCCACCGACTCAATCTTTTGCCTTTCTTTTATACATTTTTTAGGGCTATGGTGCATGTGAGAGTCATAAAAGATGTGAGGGATGTGACAAATGTGAAAGCCTTGGGACTCAAGGGAAGGTCAGATTGGCCTGTGCCCTTGACATCAGGCAGCCTATCTGTCTTCAAAGGCGAGGGAAGGCTAAGGAAGTTACGAGGTCACTATCTAGGCCCAGTGCATACCAAGGGCAGGATATACAGATAACAGAGACATCTGCTGCGGTAGAGGTAGGAGTGTTAGACTATTTGGCTAATGTCTATACAGAGTGGCCAGGACAGATGTTTAGCTCTGCTTTTACTCTCTTGCCTCACTAGACCCCACCCTTCTCAGGGATCCTCTCTCACTGAGCGACCTCCCTACAGGGTCCAGGGCCCAGGGCCCAGGGCCCAGATTCCTGCATCACTCATAAATGGAAGACAAAAGATCTTGTCATCTAGGATAAGCCTCCCAGGTCTGGGTTAGAGCTGGCCAGACAGCACAAATGTGGAGTCTCTACCCACAGAATTTATTAGTAAAGTGCCACAACACCACTCAGAGCAGTAAAATCTTGGGCATCCCCAACCCACTCAACTGGACCATTAGGAGAGGCTCCCAACTGGATCCTGTCCTTAGGATGGTATATGGCAGTTTAAATCCTCTAGAGCCTAGAAGGAACTGTGTGCCCTCACCAATGAGGGAACATGACAAAGCCAGGGCACAGATGGCACCTGCCCAGAGGTTCCTTTCATTTGGGCCAGCATCCTGAGGGGCTGCTGGCCCTGAGGCTGTGCTCAAGCCTGGGCACAAACAGGGGTCTGCTCAGACTTGGAGTGCTGCCTCAGGGCCAGCCCCGCACTGGGAACAAGAGAAGTGTTCTAGGCATACTCTGAACACTGATAACCTTCCCCCAGGGGAAGCAATACATAAATGCAAAGTTCAGTCATTTTTGCAAAGAAATTTATTAATCATGTGCAGAGGTATCATCAAGCTCTCATCAACACCGTGGAGCTGGAAGAGGTGATGACTCTCAGCTGAGAAGAAACACAGGCAGCTAAGTGAGTTCATGCCCTGAGTCATCCACACTACTTGGGCCAAGACTGCTCTTCCCCTTGTGGGGGCAGCGGAGCCTCTGCTTCCTCCCCAGGGTCTTGCTTCTCTCTCTGGGCATCGATCCACCTCTGTGGGGCAATCATCTTCTTAGGCCCATGAGGTGGAGGGCCGATGAGTGCCTCAATGTCCTCATAGTTTATCACCTCCTTTTCCAGAAGGGCGCTCGCCAACTAGAAAGAACAGGTCAGTGTGAGAGTCCCCAGGTCCCTACAGCTTTGTCTCAATCCTGGAAATGACTTGCCAGCTGCCAGCCTCAATTCTTTTACTTCCCTTTGAAGCTTCTGCATAGTTTAAAAGACTGCAATTTCCATCACAAAACAGTTTATCTATGGGGTGGGGGAGTACAATGAAGAACCCTCTTGGCCAGAATCTGGGGAGAGGGTGTGTGAGCTGGAGGACCTCTCAGTTTGGGGCAGGGGTGTGGTCCTGGCAAACACCTCAGTTGCACATCACTCCGCATGTGCCAATTGCTGTGGCTCCACCCTGGCCACAGAGAACACTGCTACAGCCACACCTTATGTGTTCCTGATAAGGCAAAAGGCATCCATGATTTCTTTCCTTTCTTGAGATAGAGTCTCACTGTTGCCCTGGCTAGAGTGCAATGGCATCATAGATCATAGCAACCTTAAACTTTTTTTTTTTTTTTGAGACAGAGCCTCAAGCTGTCACCCTGGATAGAGTGCTGTAGCATCATAGCTCACAGCAACCTCCAATTCCTGGGCTCAAGTGAGTCTCCTGCCTCCGCCTCCCAAGTAGCTGGGACTACAGGTGCCGGCCACAGCGCCCGGCCATTTTTTGGTTGCAGCCGTCATTGTTGTTTGGCGGGCCTGGGCTGGATTCGAACCCGCCAGCTCAGGTGTACGTCACTGGCGCCCTAGCCCATTGAGCCACAGGTGCCGAGCCAGCCTTAAATTCTTGGGCTCAAACGATCCTCCTGCTTCAGCCTCCTGAGTAGCTGGAATTATAGGCGCCTGCCAGAATGCCTGGCTATTTTATTTTATAGACAGGGTCTTGCTCTTGCTCAGGCTGGTCTCCAACTCCTGAGCTCAGGCAATCTACCCGCCTCATCCTGTCAGAGTGCTGGGATTACAGGTATGAACCACTGTGCCCAGTTGGCTTCCATGTTTTCAAAACAAAATGGTAACCCCTGAAACTGGGCAATTTTCCTGTGGCTGTACTGTAAGACAAATATTTTGTGAAGGGAAGCTCTGATATACCCCATATTGACTGTGTGAGCAGCTCACAGTTCAAGCCCCACACGCTCCGTTCAGTGGAGCAGCCTGTCCCCAACCCCGGCAGGAGTGAGACCCAGCTGTGCAGAGCAGCTGGTCAATAACATGGAGTCCTGGTCTATACACAGATGCTGGTGCAGCCTGGGGGAGCAGTGCCCCCTTCAGGAAGGGCAGCATGCATGTGGCGCCCATCTGTCCATACACACAGGGCCCACCACTACTGAGTTCTGGGTAGTAGGTTTCAGAACCAAAGGGTATAAAAGTGACCCCACACAGCCTCATTGTGAGAAAAACATCCGATGATCTCAACTGAGGAGCATTCTACAAAACACCAAACGAATCCTTAAAACTACCAAAATCATTGAAGACTAGGAACGTCTGAGATCCTGGCACAGCCAAGAGGAGCCCAAGGAGGCCTGAATGATACAGAGAAAGGCCCTCGGGAGAACCAGGCAGCCAGACTGAGTGTGGGCTCCAGTTCATGAAACTGTGTGTGTGATGCTCAGGTCAGTGGTATGGGCGGAGAGGGCAACAGGGCTTCTCTGTGCTGTCTGTAACCTGTCAATCTAAAACTACCCAAAGAGAAAACATTGCCAAGGCCCAGCACAGGGGCTCATGCTTGTAAACCTAGCACTCTGGGAGGCCGAGAGGGTGGATTGCCTGAGCTCACAGGTGCAAGACCAGCCTGAGCCAAAGGGAGACCTTGTCTCTAAAAATAGCAGGGTGTTGTGGCGGCTTTTTACTGTAGTCCCAGCTACTTGGGAGCTGATGCAAGAGAATCGCTTAAGCCCAAGAGTTTAAGGTGCTGGGAGTTGTGACACCAGGGTTCTCTACTGAGGGTGACATAATGAGACTGTCACACACAAAAAAGCATAAATCATTTATTTAACAAAAAATTTCAGGCTGGACGCAGTAACCCATGCCTGTAATTCCAATACTCTGGGAAGCTGAAGAGGATTGATCCCTTGAGTTCAGGAGTTTGAGACCAGCTTGAACAAGAGTGAGACCATGTCTCTAGAAAATAGCAGGGCGTTGTAGTGGGTGTCTGTACTCTCAGCTACTCGAGAGGCTAAGGCAAGAGAATCATTTGAGCCCAAGAGTCTGAGGTTGCTATGAGCTGTGACGCCACGGCACTGCACTGAGGGTGACAAAGTGAGATTCTGTCTCAAAAAAAAAAAATTTTTTTTCAGGAAAAGTTTAAGAGTTCATAAAGATTAAAAAAGCCTCAGTAGGACTGCGCCTGTGGCTCAAAGGCGTGGGGCGCTGGCCCCATATGCCAGAGGTGGGGGGTTCAAACCCAGCCCTGGCCAAAAACTGCAAAAAAAAAAAAAGGCCTCAGTAATTGCTAATGTGAGTGCAGGTAATGTGGGATGTTGTTCTTGCTACTTTGAGGAAATTGTTTTGATGTGTTCATAGTAAAAAGTGTGGAAAATGGCTCGGTGCCTATGGCTCAATGGGCTAAGGCGCCAGCCACATACACCTGAGCTGGTGGGTTCAAATCCAGCCCAGGCCCGCCAAACAACAATGACAGCTGCAACCAAAAAATGGCCGGGCGTTGTGGCGGGCGCCTATAGTCCCAGCTACTTGGGAGGTGGAGGCAAGAGACTCCCTTGAGCCCAGGAATTGGAGGTTGCTGTGAGCTGTGATGCAATGGCACTCTATCCAGGGTGACAGCTTGAGGTTCTGTCTCAAAAAAAAAAAAAAGTATGGGAAAATGTAAGATTTCCATTGAGTGGGGTGCAATTTGCATGGCCTCTACTTCCTCTACTCCCTGTGCACTGGAAACACTTCATGCCAGGGTGGGCAGGTAACCACCCCGTGGCCCAATACCCCCCCAGAGCCTCACCGCCTGTAGCTTGTCCCAGTTGTCCAGCAGCACCTTCTCCGTGTGTCTGTAGGCCCTGGCCACCAGCAGCTTTGCTTCCTGAAGAGGGCAGGCAGTCTTGTCAGCAGCGTGTCAAGGGCCGCCACTCACCGGCTGCTCATCTTCAGCAGCAGGGACTGGCCTTTCCCGCTCACGATGAACAGGATGACCGCCCAAGACCCCTGCTCAATGGCTGTTCACACCCTGCAGGCCTCTCCAGGAGGGGCCCTGCCTGCTTCTGTCACACCCAGCTGCCCCCAGAACACACGACAAACACTGTGCGTATGGCCACTTGGGCACTGGCTCCATCACACAGTCATCCGTCTGATTTTCTTCCCAGATTCACATCTCCAATCTCATCAGGAGAATGCAGACCCTTATCCAGAACACCCCTCAACAGGACAGAGCTGCAACAGCCCAGGAGGAAAAGCCCACATGGGGCCTATAACTGGGCTCACAGAGTGAGCTGGTGAGCCTCCTCTGAAGAAGCAGAGACCCTCCTCAAGCAGACCCAGGCACCCTTTCCCCAATGGACAGGGTGGACTCACGTGATCCATCATCTGTTGGAGGCCCTGGCTAAAGGGTCGTCGACCCACACCTGCGAAGCCCTCCTGTGCCTCAGGGAAGGCGATGGGCCCGATGCCAGGTGCCATCCCAAACTGTTTCACCATGGAGTAGGCAATGCGGGTGACTTTCCGCAGGTCATCCTGGGCCCCTGAGGTGTGGCATCAAGGTGAGTACACTCAGTGCTGTGGCCCAGGTGCCTGTCATGCATTTTATCCCTGGGAGCCCCACTACAATGCCAGACAACCAGGACACCTGCGTCTTGTTTCATTTGTTAACACTTTAAGAAATGCTCTCTTGGCTCGGCGCCTGTGGCTCAAGCGGCTAAGGCACCAGCCACATACACCTGAACTGGAAGGTTTAAATCTAGCCCGGGGCTGCCAAACAATGATGGCTGCAACCAAAAAATAGCCAGGCGTGGCAGGAGCCTACAGCCCCAGCTAATTGGGAGGCGGAGGCAGGAGAATCGCTTTAGCCAAGGAGTTGGAGGTTGCTGGGGGCTGTGATGCCACGGCACTGTACCCAGGGTGACAGCTTGAGGCTTTGTCTCAAAAAAAAAAAGAAATGCTCTCTTAAGGGCTGGGCGTGGTGGCTCACGCCTATAATCCTAGCACTTTAGGAGGCTAAAGTGGGCAGATCGCCTGAGCTTACAAATTCTAGACCAGCCTGAGCAAAAGCGACACCCGTTTCTAAAAAAATAAAATAAAATAAAATAATAGGCGGTGCCCATAGCTCAGTGGGTAGGGCACTGGCCACATACACCAAGGCTGGTGTTTTTTTTTTTTTTTTTGTAGAGACAGAGTCTCACTTTATCACCCTCGGTAGAGTGCCGTGGTGTCACACAGCTCACAGCAACCTCCAAGTCCTGGGCTTAGGTGGTTTTCTTGCCTCAGCCTCCCGAGTAGCTGGGACTACAGAAGCCCGCCACAACGCCCGGCTATTTTTCTGTTTTTGCAGGTTGGCCGGGGCCGGGTTTGAACCCGCCACCTTCGGTATATGGGGCCGGCGCCCTACTCGATGCGCCACAGGCGCCGCCAAGGCTGGTGGTTTGAACCTGGCCTGTGCCAGCTAAAACAATGACAACTGCAACAGGGGAAAAAAAATAGCCAGGCATTGTGGCAGGCGCCTGTATTCCCAGCTACTTGGGAGGCTGAGGCAAAAGAATCACGTCAGCCCAAGAGTTGGAGGTTGCTGTGAGCTGTGACAGTATAGCACTCTACCCAGGGCAATAGCTTGAGATTCTGTCTCAAAAAAGAAAAATAGCCAGGCATTGTCTCAAAAAGAAAGAAATGCTCTCTTATTTGAATATTAACATCTGGGCTTACTGCACAGTTGTGCTCAAGCACAAGCCTGGGTTTTGCTAGGAGGGAAGAGGATGCTCTCTTACCTTGCTGCACATCCCAGTGAAGTAGCAGCGTGAATCTTTCAACTTTATTCCGATAAAGTTGGAAATAATTTACCAATTAAATTCATTTATAGTCTGCATAACCATAAAAATTTTGCCAATGAAATTATTTTAAGCTTTGCTTAGTTCCAAATCCACTTTAACCACAGATCATCTTTTAAAAAATGAGGCCATGACTCGGCGCCTGTGGCTCAACGGGCTAAGGCGCCAGCCACGTACACCTGAGCTGGCAGGTTCGAATCCAGCCCGGGCCCGCCAAACGATGACGGGTGTAACCAAAAAATGGCTGGGTGTTGTGACGGGCACCGGTAGTCCCAGCTACTTGGGAGGCGGAGGCAAGAGACTCGCTTTAGCCCAGGAATTAGGTTGCTGTGAGCTGTGATGCCACGGCACTCTATCCAGGGTGACAGCTTGAGGCTCTGTCTCAAAAAAAAAAAAAAAAAAAAATGAGGCCATGTGTGGTGGCTCACACCTGTAATCCCAGCACTCTGGAAAGCTGAGGTGGGAGTTTCTCATGAGCTCAGAGTTTGAGACCAGCCTGATCAACAGTGAGACCGTGTTTCTACTAAAAATACAAAAATTAGCCAGGTATCGTGGTGGCACCTGTAGTCCCAGCTACTTGGGAGGCTGAGGCAGGACGGTGCCTCGAGCCCAGGAGTCTGAGGTGCTGCCAGTTATGACACCACGGAACTCTATCCAGGGCAACAGAGTGAGACGCTGTTTCCAAAAAGTCAAAGAACAAAAACAGCAATAACAAAAGAAAATTCCAAACCGCCTGCATCACACACAACTCTTCCATCAGTTCCCCCCAGGCAGTGGGACAGAGGCCTGAGAACATCCCGGCTCCTGGTGTGCTGGTCCTCACCAGAGGTGACCCTGCTGAAGGCGATGGCCTCCGAGGCTCGGCCACCCAGCGCCATGCACATCCGCTCAAACAGTTGCTCCCTGGTGAAGAGATGCTGGTCCCTGGGGAGCATCTGAGCGAAGCCCAGAGCAGCGTTAGTCCGCGGTGCTATGGAGACCTGCAGAGTGTAGGGACAGCAGAGTCAGCAAAGCAGGATGTGGGCTTGAAAAAGGAAGAGGTGGGGGCAATGCAAGAGAAGCCTGTCAGAGGGTCTCAAAGCAGGGAGCAAATCTGCACTGTCTCACTTTCATAACTCTAAGCCTGACCAACTCATAGGGATAGAGGGTTTCTAGGCAGAGGCACCTGTGCCCATTGTTAAACGTCAAGGACATGAGGCCTCTTAGTAACAGACAAACAGGAGGTGGGAGGATGAACTCCCCCAGCCGCTGATCTCAGGTGCTGCCACCCCTTTAGGCTCATGTAGCAGCGGGAAAGCCCCAGACGCCCACCACACGAGGGACAGAGGAGGACTCTAGTGGGTCCTGGGCTGGCCCATGCTGTTTCTGAGAATCATGGCACCAAGGTAGCCACATCAAAGTGCCTTAAGAATCCCAAGAGGAGGCTCGGCACCTGTGGCTCAAGTGGCTAAGTTGCCGGCTACATACACCTGAGCTGGTAGGTTCAAATCCAGCCCGGGTCCGACAAACAACAATGATGGCTGCAACCAAAAAATAGCCTGGCATTGTGGCGGGCACCTGTAGTCCCAGCTACTAGGGAGGCGGAGGCAGGAGAATCACTTGAGCCCAGGAGTTGGAGGTTGCTGTGAGCTGTGATGCCATGGCACCCTACCCAGGGTGACAGCTTGAGGCTCTGTCTCAAAAAAAAAAAAAAAAAAAAAAAAAAAGAAAAAGAATCCCAAAAGGAGGGGCGGCGCCTGTGGCTCAAAGAGTAGGGCGCCGGCCCCAAATATCGGAGGTGGCAGGTTTAAACTCGGCCCTGGCCAAAAACTGCAAAAAAAAAAAAAAAAAGAAAGAAAAAAGAAAAAGAAATCCCAAGGAGAAATTTAATTTTAAATCTCAAACTAAATTACCCCTAAAAGGCTAGAAATAACAGCTGCTATAGTGATGATCATAACAACCACTGAATCAATAACTTCACAATCTTTCTCTAGCAGAACATTGAGCTTTAAGATTTTTTGTTGAGATAGTCTCACTATGGAGCCCTCAGTAAAGTGCCATAGTGTCACAGCTCACAGCAACCTCCAAACTCTTGGGCTTAAGCGATTCTCTTGCCTCAGCCTCCCAAGTAGCTGGGACTACAGGCGCCCACCATAATGCCCGACTTTTTAAAAATTTTTTTTTCTTTTTTATTAAATCATAGCTGTGTACATTAGTGCAATCATGGGGTACAATGTGCTGGTTTCATAGAAAATCAATACCTGGCTATTTTTTGGTTGCAGTTCTCATCGTTGTTTAGCATTTCCACGCTTAGATCTAACCTGCCAGCCTGGGTGTATGTGGCTGGCGCCCTACCCACTGAGCAATAGGTGCCACCAAAAACAAAGAAATTTAAAATTGGGCAGTGCCTGTAGCTCAGTGGATAGGGCGCCAGCCACATACACCCAGGCTGGAGGGTTGAACCTGGCCCAGGACAGCTAAAATGACGACAACTGCAATAACAACAACAACAAAAAAACAGCGGGGCATTGTGCGTATGCCTGTAGTCCCAGTTAATTGGGAGGCTGAGGCAAGAGAATCACTTAAGCTCAAGAGTTAGGGGTTACTGTGAGCTGTGGCCATGGCACTCTACCCAGGGCGTCAGCTTGAGAGTGTCTCAAAAAAAAAAAAAAAAAAAAAGATATTTAAAATTGTTATTTTGCTCATTAAGGATTTTTCTGCATTATATTTTTGAGTTGTGTTAAAATATTTTATCTTCATTGTCGAGATTTTTGGTGTTCCATAAATGTGAAGGCCAAGCCAACATCTGCTCCCTTCTGTAGGGTTTGACCCCAGCTGCGCCAGGGGCAGATGAGCACACCCATCAAAAGCAGCACCTTGGGTGGTACCTGTGGCTGGGTGGGTAGGGCACCGGCCCCATATACCGAGGTTGGCGGGTTCAGACCGGGCCCTGGCCAAACTCCAACAACAAAAACATAGCCGGGTGTTGTGGCGGGTGCCTGTAGTCCCAGCTACTCAGGAGGATGAGGCAAGAGAATTGTTTAAGCCCAGGAGTTGGAGGTTGCTGTGAACTGTGTGATGCCACGGCACCCTACCAAGGGTGATAAAGTGAGACTCTGTCTCTACAAAAAAAAAAGCTTTATTCATTTTGACTCAGCGCCTGTGGCTCAAGCAGCTAAGGTGCCAGCCACATACACCTGAGCTAGTGGGTTCAAATCCAGCCCAGGCCCACCAAACAGCAATGACGGCTGCAAACACCAGGCGTTATGGTGGGCGCCTGTGGTCCCAGTTACTTGGGAGGCAGAGGCAGGACAATCGCTTGGGCCCAGGAGTCGGAGGTTGCTGTGAGCTGTGATGCCACGGCACTCTACCCAGAGCAACAGCTTGAGGCTCTGTCTGTGGCTCAGTGAGTAGGGTGCTGGCCCCATATACCGAAGGTGGAGGGTTCAAACCCGGCCCCAGCCAAACTGCAACAAAAAAATAGCCGGGCGTTGTGGCAGGCGCCTGTAGTCCCAGCTACTCAGGAGGCTGAGGCAAGAGAATCGCCTAAACCCAGGAGTTGGTGTTTGCTGTGAGGTGTGATGCCACGCATTCTACCGAGGGCAATAAAGTGAGACTCTGTCTCTACAAAAAAAAAAAAAAAGTGAATTTCTTAAGCCAAGAGCAGTGGCTCATGCCTGCAATCCCAACGTCTGAGAGGCTGAGGCAGGAGGATCCCTTGTGCTCAAGAATTCAAGGCCAGCCTGAGTAAGAGCAAGAACCTATCTCTACTAAAAACAGAAAAACTAGCTCAGAGTGATGGGTGCCTATAGTCCCTCCCAGGTATTCAGGAGAGAGAGGCAGGACTGCTTGAATCCAGGAGTCTGAGGTTGCTGTGAGCTATGATGACGCCAAGGACACTCTATCCAGGGTGACTCTGTGAGACTGTCTCAAAAAACAAACCAAAAAACAAAAGTGTTCTTAATTCGCTCCTCAGTAACAGGAGTTAGTTGGGAGTGGACAGCACACTGCAACTCTTCACTCCCAGGATGCTGTGACCTCCTAATTATCGCATGTGTAACTTAAGCTAAGGGTCAGGACAGGAGGCTCAGATAAGAGGCACACGCCCCAGCCCTATGTCCTGCTTCCCGGCTTCTGCCCGTGGTCCCAGCTTTTCTCTCCCCCAGGTCGGTTCTGCCAGGACCCACCTTCATCACCGCATCCGTGTGCTCCAGAAGCCAGCCTACCAGGGCATGGCCTGACTCGTGGAATGCAACCACTTTCTGCTCCTCCTGGGACAGAATCTTGCTCTTTTTGGCAGTCCCTAAAAAGGAAACCGAGGATGAGCCCAGGTACCACAGGTTGTTCTCGCCCCAAGCCGAGCAGGCCTCCTCTGCAGGGTCATCTCCTACAGGTCACCCAGCTTCACAACCAGCACCTTACATGCAGCCCACAGGGAAGCTCTTCAGGCCTCAGAGATGTGGAAGGAGGTTGTACTTTTGTTTCTATACATGGCAGAATCATCAGAACAGCTCCTGCAGGTCTAGGAACAACGGCACCATCCCTGGAAGCCTCCCCCTCTCCCTGTGTGGGTTGCACAGCTGGGGTGGGAGGTTACCGCTGGCTTCTGATTTTATCACTAACAGGATGGGGGGGGTCTCTTCTTACTTGCCCCTCAGAACTAGCAATAGCAGCTGCAGCCCCTTCACTTTGCACCTCCTTTTGCCCCTTTACAAGTTGATTGCCTCTCTCCTACTCATATATTCTAACCAAAAATAAAACATATGTAAAAATATGGGTGGCGCCTGTGACTCAGTGGGTAGGGCGCCGGCCCCATGTACCAAGGGTAATGGGTTTGAACCTAGCCCCAGCCAAACTGCAACAAAACAATAGCCGAGTGTTGTGGCGGGTGCCTGTGGTCCCAGCTACTTGGGAGACTGAGGCAAGAGAATTGCCTAAGCCCAGGAGTTGGAGGTTGCTGTGAGCTGTGACGCCATGGCACTCTGCTGAGGGCAACAAAGTGAAACTGTCTCGAAAGAAAGAAAGAAACAAACAAACAAACAAAACATGTAGGGTGAGGCTCGGTGCCTGTGACTCAATGGGCTAAGGCACCAGCCATATACACCTGAGCTGGCGGGTGTTTTAAAAAAAAAAAAAAAAAGGCTCGGCGCCGGTGTCTTAACG
>CAUYRH010074995.1:0-17242 GCA_963574655.1 Perodicticus potto
CATATAATAACTGAGAAAATGCCAGGAAGGCTATGTTAATCAGTTTGATGAAAATAGTTCAGATTGTGTATGAAACCAGCACATTGTACCCCTTGATTGCACTATTGTACACAGCTATGATTTAATAATAAAGACAATAAAAAAAAAAGAAAATTTTTTTTTTTTTGCTAAATTTTTGGCCAGGGCTGGGTTTGAACTTACCAACTCTGGCATATGGGGCCAGCACTCTACCCCTTTAAGCCACATGTGTGGCCCTATTTTTAAATTTTTGAGGAACAACCAAATTGTTTTCCATAGTGGCTGCACTATTTTATGTATTCCCAACAGCACACAAGGATTCCAACTTCTTCCTCAACATTTGTTATTATCAGCTTTCTGTTCTATTCCATTGATTTATATGTCCGTCTTTTTGCCAGGACCACACTGTTTTGATTACTATAGCTTTCTAGTAAGTCTTGAAGTCCAGAAATGTGAGCCCTCTGACTTTGTTCTTTTCAAGATTGCTTTGTATTAATATTATTTTTATCTTAAAAATAACAAAAGCTTATTTATCATTAAAAACTGAAAAAAATCCATGTAACAGGGTATCCAATGATGAAAGACTCATTTTACCTCATTTTACACTATGATATTTTATTTCATTTCTCTTAAGTGTAAGAAATCACCAAGTTTGGCAACCACTTCTGTTTCTGATGAAAAAATTGATGAACTCTACAGATACTTTTCTGGTTAGTGCTTAAAGAACTGCTAAACAGCTCATTTCATTTCAGTAGTTTTCAAATAATGTTCTGGAAGAAGAGTACTACTTTCTAAAAAATTTATTTGGGCTTGACAAATGGTGTATCTTTAGTTTCTCTGCCTTTCTATATAAATTTTAGAATCATCTGGTTGCTGGGGAGAACTGGGCAAATTTGAAAAGGGGATAAGAAGGCTTCTGAAAGATAAACACCACTTTATTAGAGTATAACTGAAGGATTGAGACAGCAGCATTGTCCCCTCTTTCATCCATGGAACTTGTATTTTGTCTTCTGTTATTTTTCTTGTTTTTTTAATAGCTAGATTTTAGTTTCATTCATATTCTCTATTGCATTTTACTTTTTATTTTATTGATTTTTGCTCTCATCTTTTAAAATTGTCTTCCCTCTACTTGCTTTGGGCTTATTTTTCTCCTCTTTTTCTAGTTTCTTAAAGTAGAATCTTAAATTATTGTTTTGACATTTTTCTAATATAAGCATTTAATGCTAATATATTTTTATTTTCATTTAATTCAAAATATTTTAAATTCTCTTAAGGCTTCCTCCTTGATCCATGAATTATTTAGAGTGTATTATTTAATTTCTAAATATGTTAAGTTTTTTTCAGAGGTCATTTTGTTACTGATTTCTAGGTAATTCAGTTACAGTCTGAGAATTCACATTATATGGGTTTGATGTTTTTAATTTTTTGAGATTTATTTCATGGCCCAGAATATGACATATTTTGGTGAATGCTCTGTGTTCACTGAAAAAGAAAGTATATGCTGCTGTTTTCAGATGGAGATGTCAGTTAGGTCTACTTAGTTGATGGTCTTATTTGGGTCTTCTACATCTTTATTGATTTTTTTTGTCTACTTGTTCTATCAGTTATGGAGAGAAGAGTGTCAAATTCTCCAACAATAATTGGAAATGTAGCTATTTCTCTTTCAGTTCCATCATTTTTGCTTCATGTATTTTGAAGCTCTGTTGTTAGGAACATATGTATTTATGATCGTTATATGTTTTTGGAGAATTGACCACTTTATCATTATGGAATGTTTTTTATTCCTAAAAATCTTTCTGGGTCTTAAATATGCTTTTTTCTGTTATTTATATAGTTTTCCAGATTTCTTTGGTTTACCATTTGCATTGCTTATCTTTTCCCACACCTTTACCTTTAAACTATCCACCTTTAAACTATCCACCTTTACCTTTAAACTATGCTGAGTGAAAGAAGCTAGACAAAATATACTGTAGGATCTACTGTATGATCATGTTTCTATAAAATCACAAAAAGTAAAAACAAACCTACTGAAAGAAGAGCAGTAGGTTCCTGGTGAGGAAGATAGGAAGATGGGAGGGAGAGAAAATTACAGGAGACAAGAAGAAACTTTTAGGGACAGTAAATAGATTTATGAAGTCAACTGTGGTAATGGTTTCACAGGCATATGCATATATCAAAACTTACCCAATTGCTTATTTTAAAAATGTCCAGTTCTTTGTGTGCTGATTATTTTGCAATAAAGTTGATATTTTTAAAAAGCCTAGGCATGAGATTAGGAGGATATAGCAAGAAAGTTCAGGACCGTCTCCAGATGACATGTTATGTGTTCCTGACTCCTACCCTAACAGATGTTCCACTCTGAGTATAACAACACAGGGTGCCAGGGAATAAACAAGTGCCTCACAAACTCCCCTGACAAGCCTTCAGATGCTGATGTCTGGCATGAGATGCCTCCTAGTGGCTGTCCTTATTGGATGAAGCACTGCTGTCTTTCCCCTGGTGTTCCATATCAGTTGTCCCTTGTTACCGCTTTCAGCTGGGGGCGGGGTGGAGCATCCTCCCAGGATCCTTGGGGGCAAAGCACCCCTCTCCCAGGAACTGGCCTCCTTCACTACCTTCCCAGGGAGCCAGCCCATTTTAAAAACTAGGTTGTTAATCCAGAGACTGAGGCAGAAAAATATCTTGAACCCAGGAGTTGAGGCTGCAGTGTTTTACCATCATGCCTGTGAATAGCTGCTGCACTCCAGCCTGTGCAACATAGTGAGGCTTTGTCTCTTATTAATAAAAAAAAAAGATTATTTAACTTTTTACTGTTTAGTTATACAAGTTCTTTACATATGCTAAATATCAGCCCTTCATTGGATATGTCAGTGACTTGCTTTTCATTTTCTTACCAGTGTCATTTGATGAAACTGGGGTTTTTTCCTTTGTTTTTTATCTTTATTTTTCTAGAGGAGGAGCCTTGTTCTGTCACCCAGACTGGATTGCAGTGGTGTCATCACAGCTCACTACAACCTTGAACTCCTAGTCTCCCAATCAGCTCCCACCAACTACACAGCTGCACACCAACATGACTGTCCTAAGTTTTTATCCTTACAACGTCTGGGTTATCATTTGTTTTCTTTGATGGTTATTGCTTTCTGTGACCTAAGAAACCTTTGCTCAAGTTACAAAGATAACCTATATTTTCCTCTAGAAGTGCTATGGGTTTAGCTTTCATATTTAGGTCTGTGATCCATCTGGGAATAAATTTTGACTGCGGTGTGAGATAGGATTTGAGATTCATTTTTCCACCTGGAGATCTAATTGTTCTGGCACTATTGGTTAAAGAGATGTTCCTTTCTCCCATTAAATCACTTCAGCACCTTTGTAGAAAAGTACTGGGCAGTGTCTAAGCTCTGTGCACAATTTGATTGTGTCATTTCTCAGTCTTTATGCTAGTAAGACAGTTGATTTTTGTCACTTTGCAGTACTGATATCAATTTCTTAGATGGGGTCTTTCAAGCTTGATTTAAATACTTTAGGTTATTTGCATTTCTACTTGAACTGTAGCATCAGCTTGGCAAATTCTACCAAAAAAAAAAAAAAAAGAAAGAAAGAAAGAAAAGGCCTACTGGTATAATAGTAGGGATTTAATGGAATCTATAGACCAATTTGGAAAGAACTGACATCTTTAAAGTATTGAATCTTTCAATCCATAAACATGGTATATGTACCTTCAATTCTTGAGACATTCCTTAATATCTCTCAGCAATGTTATATATTTTTCAGAGTGCCAGTCTTCTTCTTCTTCTTTTTTTTTTTTTTTTGCAATTTTGACTGGGGCTGGGTTTGAATCTGCCACCTCTGGTATATGGGGCCAGCTCCCTACTCACTGAGCCACAGGCGCCACCCGAGTGTGCCAGTCTTTTATAGCCTGTGTTAAATTTATTCCTAAGTATTTTCAGTTTTTGATGCTACATAAATAGAATTGATTTTTGTTTTAACTTTCTGATAGCTTGCTGCTAGAATAAAAAATACAATTTTAATGACCAGACTGAGCAAAAGTGAGACCCCATCATTACTGAAAATAGAAAAACTATCTGGGCCTTGTGGCAAGTACCTATAGTCCCAGCTACTTGGAAGGCTGAGGCTAGAGAATCACTTGAGCCCAAGAGTTTGAGGTTGCTGTGAGCTGTGATGCCACAGCACTCTATGAAGGGCAACTGAGTGAGACTCTCCAAAAAAAAAAATACAATTAACGTTTCTACAAAAAACAGTGTATTCTGCAGCCTTGCACTCTTTAGCTCTAGTAGTAAGTAGATTCCTTAGGGTTTTCTAAACAAACAATCAATTCATTTAAGAGGTAGTTTTATTTATTTTCTGATTTTTGTTCCCTGAACATTTTTAGTTGATTTCTTGAAATCATTGCAGGATTTTACCCTCTACTTTGTCAAATTTGACTGTGGTTTCCCAAACATGTAGATTTACTTCTGCCATGTTTTCATCTTTTCTTTGCTTTCTTTCTATTATTTTTTTCCCATGGTTCTTCTTCTCCTTTTTGTGACTTCAGTTGAATTGAGTAAGGTGGTTTTACTTTGCCAATTTTTCTTTGTTAATTTTCCCCTCTATTTTTGAAGGTATATATTCTCTATTGATTTGATAGTTGCTCTATTTTACCAATCTTTCTTGACCTAACTAAATATGAAGTGAATCAATATCTTAAGCTGGGGGACCATGCAATGGCAAGGATGGTTGTAAGGGTAGGATGGTGCCACCTTCCTGGAGCATCTGGTTTTTACCTCTCTAAGTGCTCCCTGAGTTTTGTGATAAAAGCAGAGTAGGAGTCTCTACCCTTTGGCTTGTAACAGCCTTAGTAAAGGGACTAGTAAGAGCAGGGCTCAAAGTTCATGCCTGTCTCATCCCTCATAGCAGATGCTAACTTCATCCTTGGATCCCAAGATGACTGGAATGAGTCTGGCATGCAGAAACTAATATGGACTAGGTTGAAATATATTCCAATCTAGAGAGAGAGGTCTAGAAGCAGAAATCCAAGGCCACCCTACCCTGCCTTCTTCCTCGTCCCTGAACTTAAAGGACAGAACCCAGGACTGGTGAATGGAGGGGCAGATCACAGGAGGACATGGTTCATCAGGCTTCCCACTACCTCATTCTCATTATTGAGTACTTCAACCAAAACACAACATAGATAGAATTTAAGAAGTTGAAAATGTGGACCTCTCCAGCCTGTCTTTGAATTAATAAACTCTCTGCACCTCAATCTTTTGTCTCCTTCTCTTACCAATAGTCCTTGAAATCATGAAGCTTGCATCTTCTCTTAGCATTCTAGAATCATGCCGTCCCCAAAGAAACAACCCACAGGCTCCCATCTGAGCCTTGGGCTTGAGGTCACCACTCTTCTGTATCCGTCCCTACATTAATCATCTTCCTCAGTGTGTGGCCAAATTGAACTGAGACTGAGGGATGTCACCCAGGACCGCACACGTCACCCTTCATGAACTTCCACAGTGGAGCAACTAGAGGTCACAGCTGGAATTGAGATCTCCTACCAGGAAACTACCTTTCCTATAGGAGCTGGACCTTCTAGAGTGACAGCATGGAGCAGAGATTGACTGAAAGAACATGGGCCTGCCCAGAATTATGTCAGACTTCCTAGGATGAAAGGTCCTTTCTCTTCAATAAAATGGAAGTGCCATGGGATAGTCTGGTCCAGAATGAGCAACATCAGCAAGAGGAGCTCTGCTTCTGGGATTCTGAGTTAGGTGCAGGGCCCTATTCTCTGAAAGTCTCCCTTCTAACAGTTTGTAGCAAGAAGAAAAGCACCTTCCCTGTCTGGCAGATCCAGAGCTGTGTCCTGGCCAAAGTTATCAATTCAATCTATTTTCTAGAGATATCTCAGTCCCACTTAAGGCTTTGTAAATTCCAGGGAGGGGCCTCTGAAGCTACCATTTAACCTAGGGAGAAGCAGTACTACAGGCTTCACGTGTCAGCATTGAAGGCTCACCAAAAACTCTTAGTCATTCTCTGGAAGAGGAAATGGCCCGGAGAAGTTCTCCCATTTCAGATCTGCCCTAATTGTGAGGCACAAATTAAACCAGACTAAGAAATACAATTGTCCATGCAAATTTAGTGGCACCACCCTAAGGTCAAATCAGCACATAAAATTTAATTTTATAATTTTGATAAGAATTTTCCTCTAAAGCACAACATTTATTAAAGACAATTGCCTTAAAAAGGTGCTGAAACATGTTCAAAACTAGATAAAACATAAAAAGACAGCCACGGGGATACAGAAGGATTTTATCATTCATATAATAATATGAAGCATGTACATGAACAGAAAGGATCAACCAATTGGATATTCTAGAGGCTGCAAAGACTGCACTCAGCTCTGTCCCAGAGAACTTACAAAGGAGTGTGTCAAGGGAACTCCTAGGAACAGCAAGGCAACCTGGGGCTGGAAACATCCATGGTGCCCCTGACAGGGGAGGACATGGACCTGGTGGACACAGAGTCTCGTGGAGGCTGAAAGCTGTGAGTACCTCCACCTGTGGTCTCAGAGCCACACAGATGCATATTTGTCATGTGGAGAGATGGAGGGGGGTTCTGCCTCATTCTCAAACACCCCTAAACACACCTGAGAGTGAAAGGCAGGAGTTTAGAGCCAGGGTTCTCCAACTCTGTTCTATCAGCTGAATCTTAGCACTTGTGTTGCTATAGTTACAAACTCTATTGCATTCCCCGCACTGCAGAAACAAGGAAGGGCAAATTCCCCATTGGTGACATCAACACAGGGCAGCACAGCCCTAGATTTTGTTCGGCCCACATGTAGTCTCTTCTGATTAGCCGACATCATCCACGTCACTCTGAACCAGGAAAGGAACATCTTGTAGATTCTTGGCTTTTCTGGGCAGAATCAAATATTTCCTCCTCCTATGGCTCAGAGGCCTCTGGAAGCTCCAGTGTGGCCTATCCCGGAACGGAGCTATTTGGACACTCACAGAAATGTGCTTTCCCTGGGTGCAAGAGGAGGATGTTCCTGTTTGTCACTGACTTGATCACCAGGAAGGACAGAGACTGAGGCAGAATCGTCAACCTGGGAATGAAAAATGAGCGTGATATCAAGTGTTGGACACCCTCAATTACAGTCAGTAGATATTTGGTTTTTCCCTCTGAGAGGAAACCAGAAAGATGCTATGATTTTTTATTATCTCCTGAATTTCCTATATCCCATTCCTTAAAGGGGATTCAGCACAGACTCCAGAGGAAGAAAAAAGCAACATGTTTTCAGATTAGTAAAATGAAGGCATAGAATAGTACAATTTTAATTTTTTCATAATAACACATGTATATTGCCTTTAAAAGTCAAATAGAATCGAAAAATGCAAATTGCAAACAACAGAGCCCTGCCTATATCTTTTCCCTAAATCCCTAAATCTTCTCAGGAAAGACATTCCATATGCCAGAGACACAGCACTGTCCAGGGAATCTTCGGCCTCCTTTCTGGGTGGGTCACTATCCCATGACTCTTGGGATTGCCCTCTTCTCAGGCTGTTTCTCTTTCTCACCCATTTTTAAAGGACCATCAAATCATCTAGATATAAACATCAAAAAAATTTTTTTTCCTTTTCCTTTTCTGCAATCACTGTTTTAGATTTTGCTCATATTCACTTTCCCTTTCCCACTGGATGCCAGGTCCTCTAACAACCTCCCAGTGCAGGTGTCATAACTGCTCTGTCATAGCAGCTCAGGATAAGAGCTGCTTAGAATGGGGGAGCAGGTGACACCATCTTCCCCTACTTTTTACCGGGTCCTGTTGAGGCATAGGGTGCCCAGAGCAGGGCAAGCATTACTCTCATGGCAGTGGCTTTGTGTTTGCAGGGCAGGGGACCTCTTGTAGTCTCTGGTATAATCTGTTTTCTTCAACTTTAGTAGGTGGGTTGTGTAGTTGTTTGGAGAGTGTCAGTATCAATGTCACCCTGCCTAGCTCTGTCATTAATGGTTCTTTTCAAGAAAGGACATCCCATCCCATCACACACCTATCCCTTGGAGAGAATTCCATGGTTCCAACCCTCCTGCCAACCACTGGTTTCTTTCCATGGAGTCATGAGAGCCTGGAGAATTCTGAGTTGGGGCCAGAGCTTCTGCCAACTGCTTCCCAGGAATGTTGTCCCACACTCCCTTTAGGTCCTTTTGATACAGGGAAGATGAGACAATCTTCTCCCTTTGGAAACCTCAGAAGACCCTTTGCATCAGTGGACACATGTCAGGCTGACTCTCCCTGGACTCCTCGCCACAACCTGCCCGGCTGAGGAGCTAGGGTGAGCAGGATCCAGGTGGTACATGAGTCATCCACTGGGGGGAAACTTCCAGCCTCCCTGCCTGTGTGAGTCATTCTCTAGGGAAGCTACTCCCTGAATACAGGATTGGGGCGCAAATCCAGTCCTTCTCCATGAGGCGGCAGGAATTTGCCTCTCACCACAAGTGATGCCCTCACTATGAGGCAGCCCACTCCCTTTCTTTTTTCCCTGTCATCCTCCGAATCACGGAACACTATATTCATTTACTTGTTTACTCAAATATTGATTAATTCATATAGTGGGTCAGGCGCTGTTCTGAACATTAAAGGCATAGTTCCTTGGCCCCACAAAACTGGCATTTAGTTGATGAAGACAGTAAACAAATACATTGCCCACAGCCATGGAGACACCCATTCCATGAGGAAAATAATTGAGCAGAGTAAGGGACTAGGGCAGGAGTGAGGGGCCCTTCAGATAAGTTGGCCAAGGAAGGTTTCAGTTAGAGGCTGGCTTTTTTGTACGTGAGTAGAGGAAGTGAGGAAGGACACTACATGGTGAACTGGAGAAGCCTATTCCTACGGAGGAACAGGGAAGGCTGTCAGCCACAGGAGCTTGCAAACAGGAGACTCAGCTGGACCCCAGTGGGGCTAGAGCCAAAGAGGGTGGGTAGAAAGAAAAGCCAGATCCCGTGAGTTTGGGTGGGCTGCCAGGAGAGCTCTTGTTGTGTTATTCTGTTGTTAAGCAGAGCCATTAGAGCAGTGTTTTTCAACCTTTTTATCTCGCTGGCTCACTTGAACCTCCAGTTAAACTTTGGAGGCACGCTTAAGTTATCATGACCAAAAAAGAACAAAACAAAGAATATGCTTACTATGCCTTGAACTTCTTTTGAAAATAATTTAATGATCTTTAAAATTTTTTGAGGGACACCAGTTGAAAATCATTGCATTAGAGGAGTGGTTCTCAATCTTCCTAATGCAACAACCTTTTAATACAGTTCCTAATGTTGTGGAACTGTAACATTATTTTCATTGTTACTTCATAACTGTAATTTTACTACTGTGTTTTCCAATGGTCTTAGGCGACCCCTGTGAAGGGGTTGTGACCCACAGGTTGTGAACTGCTGCATTAGAGAATTCTGAGCAGGAGGGTCAGGTGACAGAATAGGCATCTTTGATCCTGGTTACTCCTGAGTAGACATTCTGCCTCTAAGAAGGTAAGAATAAAAGCAAAGCGGCTGGATAGAAGCTATTGAGACCCTCCAGGGGAAGAAGTCAATGATGGATTCAGAGGGCAGAACCACTGACAGTGGCTGGGAATTACATGAAAAAAATCTGGCACAGAGTGAGTAGGAATATTTTAGCAATTGGGACTGACAACAATATTAGGTTTCAATATTAACGATCCCTTTTCATTGCTAATGTGAAGCTGCATCTTGTTCCTAATTCAGAGTTAGGAAGACACAAGACCTCCCAGGTCTCTCCTCCTATGTGAACCTCCTCTCTTTGATATATTGTAGGTTTTCAATATCCACAACTAAACACAAGGCCCCTTTGTGCTTCAGCTAGCGTGGTGTGCAGGAAACCATAACCCAGATGGGGGTACGTCACATAGAAACATAAGAACAGAGAGACGTGGCTTGTAAACTGGCTAGATTTCTTAATCACAGTGTGACCGTAGGTAAATTCCGTCTTCCCCCTGACACTCTGTTCTCTTGTTTACTTACATGAAAAATAAAGAGTAACGACTCCTAAATGGTTGGTGCAAGGATTAAAAGATTATTCAGGTGAAGCTCTTATTTCATCAGAAACAAAAAATGCAAAATCAGAAACATATTTGTACAGTATGAACATGGCAGAGTGGGCGTGTCAGGCTCCTGAAAGGATCCTGTGATTTGCCTGAGATCAGATGCACATGGAGCTGCTATGAATGGAAAGAGGACCTGTGTAGGGAAGGCAAGAATGAGGGACCGTAAAATGGCCCCTGGTGAGAAGGGACAACAGGAGGGCCACAGCCTTACAAGTTGTACAATCAGCATGCTACAGTCCCCAGGAAGGGGAGATGGAACCTTGCAGCATAAACTTCATGACACCACAGAAATGGGTGAGAGGTCAACTGAAAAGTAGTGAAACCATGGAAATGGGTGAAACGTCAACTAGAAACTATGCATTCCTCTATCATGTATGTTAGGAGCAAGTATGGTGACAAGCCACAATATAGAATCCTTGGTTTGTACATGGAAAGAGCCAGTCAGGAAAAGGGAACATATGGGAAAAATAAATGACAGAGATCCAAAAGTGGCAACTCGCTTGGGACCCCCTCCGCTGTGCTGGAGGCCTTGCTTTCTTTTATCTATAATAAAATCTTTCACTTTTACTTACTCGTGGTCCATAAATTCTTTGATTCCTAAGACCAAAGACCTGGCAGGAAAACACCAGTATCACTATGGCTTCTTGCAGTTCAGTGAGTCAGGATAGCCACACCTCTGCCTCCAAGACTGCCCAGAAAAGGTATCGTCCTCCTTACCTCAGCATCTGGCCTAGTCTGCATTTCCTCGTGCTATTTCTTTGCATTGGTTCCGCTCTTGCTGCTTTGACAGCCCATCCCAGTCAGGCCACATTTTTCTCTATTTCTCATCCACAGTCTCACGAAACCTCCATGCCACATCAGCTGAGGCAAAGTGGGTGCACCCAGAGCCAGGAAACAATGCTCCTCCCTTCCTTACTAAAGGACCTCGGTATCATGGACCAGCTTTTAAAAACCTTTCGATGCAGCTAGAGCCTTAGATTTAAACCCCAAGGACAAGAGGTGATCTTGTCTGGAAAAAGGTAATCTCTGCTGCTCAGAAGCTGCATGGGGAGAACCTGCTTTCATTTCTCTGTGCCCAGCATTGAGGTGCTTCTGGAGCCCTGAACCAAGGTGCAGGCTATTGGAGGAGCTGGAGCTGCTTAAAGAGTGCAAGTAGGTGATTTGCTTTCTTCCTGTCTAGGGGCAACTGGCGATTAAGGCACAAGGGTCTTGAGGCAGGGAAGATTGTGAACAACTATTCTCATTGTACAGAGTCTGCAATCTTCCTGGGGAACAGTCCTGGTGCTTTAACCAGAAAATTAGAGGCACATATCCCCTAATAGTAAAAATACCTCATGGGGCCCATGGATGGCCACATGCAGGATCCATAGAGATGCCTGTTTGGACAGAGTCAGAAAAGTAGGGAAAAGTGGTAGGTCACCTGCTGAGTGGAAGGCTAGCTTTACACTCTGTCCCTTCCTCTACACTCAGAGACTCAGAGCACTAGAAGGGGCCTGGAGTGGTGTTCTGAAACCTCCTAACAATTCTAGATGTGACGAATGGAAGACATGCCATGATCATCACATCCCGGAGAACCAGGGCTACACCAGCCATGGCAACAATGAGAGCTTCCATTTGGGGTTTACTGGTCTTAAGATACGCTCTCCTTATCCTTATTCTCAAACATGGATCTGGAACAGAATCCCAGGGAAGCTTTCTCTAAAGAAATTTTATAGGCCAGGTGTGTTGGCTCACACCTGTAATCTTAACACTCCAGGAGGCCAAGGTGGGCCTCCGGAGTTTGAGACTAGCCTGAGCAAGAGCAAGACTCCATTTCTACTAAAAATAGAAAAAAAATTAGCTGAGCGTGGTAACCCACATCTGTAGTCCCAGCTACTCAGGAGGCTGAGGCAAGAGGATGGCTTGAGCCCAAGAGTTTGAGGTTGCTGTGAGCTATCATGATACCGCAGCACTCTACCCAGGGTAACATAATGAGACTCTGTGTCAAAAAAAAAATTATAATAAAAATTTCAGGGGAGTGGGGGGAAATGGGTGACATGTTTTCCTTCTTCTCTCCCTCCCTCATGTAGCCCGCTATTGACAACCTCCTCCTCACCATCTGATCTACCTGCACAGACAGCTCCGAAGCCATGCTGTGCTTCCCACAAAGTAAGTGGTGAATTAAAAACCAGCTTGGAAATGTTATCCATCCTCCTCACCAAAAACAATGAGATACAAGGGCCCTTATCATTTGCTTAGCTATAAATGGACAGTATTTGCTCTTACCAAAACACAGATCATAAAACCTGCATTTGAAAATCTCAGGACATCTAGCCCTTTTGTTATCATATGTATTTAGAATTGCTTATTTATTTTGATAAAGAGCTTTAAAAAATACTGATGACCAATTTAAATATGCTATTTGGGGGGTTTTATTAACTACCCAGAGAGATTTTAACAATCAGGAAAAAACAAGTCACCAATAGTCCTAGGATAACAAAGAAGAGTCTTGAAAATCTTTTGGAATCCTAAATGCTTAGATCCTTTCAGACGTTATGATTTACAAAGCAGCCCCTGCCTATTTCCTATCCCTTTTTACTTGTAACCAGTCCCTCTCAGAGCAGGGGCCTACCCTCAGGAACTCAAAAGCCATTAACACCAGGATGCAGCTTGAGTCCTGAAGTCAATAACAACCTCATGTACGTTTTGTGCTTTTCTGTGGCCTGACAGGTGTGGAAAGGCCCACATGCTACAGTATTCGTGACACTCTACAGATGGTGTGGGTCCTGAATGGAAATTCTTTAATAACATCTCCCTCTACCAACAATGTCAAGCCTGGTGAGTGACAATTTATGTGGCTGTAAGTCCTTAAAGGGATGTTTACGTCCCTGGGGCTGGAGCTGAGCTTCATGGGGTTCACTGCCTCTTCTGCATTTCCTAATGACTCCACTTTCTTGCTGAAATCTACAATGATTGGGAACTTCAAGGATTAGTCTGCAATCATTCACAGGATTGCACGAGGGGCTGATGAGCTGGTTCCTTGGATTGATGTACCAGCTCTATGCTCATGACTACTGTTCGTGCCTCCAACACAGGTCTTCTCTCTGAATAGTTGGCCTGTGTCATTTTGGTATCTCCCCTGACATCTCTAACTTCATGTGTCCCAAGTGAAACTGTGGATCTGCTTCCTCAAAACTACTAAGGTCTCCATTAGTGGTGCTACCATCTTCTCAGTTCCTCAAGCCAGAAATACAACAGACCTCTTGAACCCTCCTTTTCCTCATCTTCCATTCAATCCTTCAACCAAGACTGATGAGTTTATACGCAGAATATACCTGATTTCTACGATCATATCCTCTCCCACCTAGACCACTGTCATCACTTTCTCACTGCCCTCCCTTCAATTTTATCTCTGGAGCACCCATTCTTTCTCTACAGAGCATCAAGAGTGACCTTCTTAACATGTTAATTGAATAATGTAATGCCTATTTGTTTGTGCTTATAGGTGGGGGAAAGGTGGTGAAACCTCAGGTGTACCAGTTTTCTTCTGGAGCCTTGAACTTGAAAGCTCTTTTCCATATAGGGGACTTTACCTAAACTTTCATTTTCACTGAAACACTTTCCTTTCACCACCCAATTCCCATTTCTTCATGTAACAGCTTTCTCTTAACTCTAAGATCTTAATTTGAATTTCACCTCTGCAGGGAGATCCTTCTTGATTCCTCTGTCTAAATACGGTCTCTTTCCTACTGTCCCAACTTTTGTCACTTCTTCCAAAGCAAGTATTGCAATTCATTGTAGTTTGGATCATTTCTCTATTTACATCTTTTCATCTCATTTGGGAAGATTATAAGCTCTATGGGGGCAACGACAAAGTTTCTCTTGTCCTCAACTAAATCTCCAGTGCCCTATAGTGCCCTGTCCTAAGTGGGCATTCACTAAATAGTTGTTAAATGAATGCTCCCTTGCCCAGAAGGATAGATACAGAACAGCCAAGTGCCTGGGAATTACCTGCTAAATTAGTTGGGAATTAAATTCAGTAGGAAGCAACAGAAAACCCACATAACCAAGCCTTAAATGGAATAGAAGCTTCTTTCTTTCTCATGTATAGAAAGTAGGAGTAGACCAGCCTTGGCTGTGTGTCACCAGAGGCCAAGGCTCCTTCTGCTTCACCAACCTCAAGATCCTCAAATGTTTGAGGCAAGCAGTAAGACAACAGGGGTATAAGAAATGAACTCCTCCTAGCTGAGTCACTCCTCTTAAGGAACATTCTTAGAAGTCCATACAACATTTCCACTTGTATCTCATAGGCTACAACGTAAGCATTTGACCATTTAGCTGTGGGGGTTGTGAGAAATTTTATTGTTATTTTTAGGGAGCAATGTGTCCTGGTAATAATTGGGGTTCTGCCATTAAGGAAGAAAAATGAAATGGGTTTCAGGATGGTGACAAATGGCTAGTGAGAGGAACTTCTCTGGGTGAGTCCTGGACACTCAGTGTCCCCTAGCTGGGAGGAGTAACTGGATATCAGGCCAGAGGACTGGTTGTCCCCTACTGGGAGCTAACATTGTCTCCATTTTTCCTTGTGTTTCCAGTCACTCCTGGAATAGTAGCATGTAGAGACACAGAATTTCACAATGAAGAAAAAGGTAATATGGTTTACCTAGAAATCAAGGGCAAAACTCTATGTCTCTTCTGCGAAGAAATTGAAGGCAAACCTACTTTGCAACTTAAGGTGAGTAGTTGTGCAGCTAAAGAGGGAAGTGCTGTGAAATGGACTTTTAATTTTATTTAATATGCTACTGAATAAAAATAATATTCTTGCAATGCTGGACTAATCAATGTGAGGAAGGACACCTGACCTGAATGATTCTGGTAAATGCTGCCTTTGAGTGGGCATAATACATTTTGGCGTCAGAGCATGGATCTTCTGAAAGACAGAGAATGTTACAGAACAGCCAAGGGATGGTGGTTTCTTCATTCTTGGTCCTGGGTTAATTGCCCCCTGGAAATGCTCCCACGTAAGCAAAGGCCCCTGCATACCAGAGGAGCCAAAGGAGGGAGAATGTCAGTGTGGATTTTGTAGCTTGCATGTTTATGGTCTGAGTACTAAAAGCAAGGGTTGTAGTTATGAAGTTAATCTTTCTGCTAATGATGGAAGCTGTAATGTATAAGCCCACTTAGGGGTTCAGAATGCAGGGAGACTGGCCTGAACCTGTGAGTGCACACCAGAAGTACCTAGAAAGGGATTAAACCTCCCTCTTTTCTAGGGAAGATGAGGCCTTAAAGAATCAGAAGCCCCTTTTGTCAGGGGAACTTGGGGTAGAGCCAGGCTATTGGAAACCTGTGGTTTCCCTGTTTGAGCAGCCTAGAGCCTGTCTGTGTCCCTAGCCTTTGTCTCTTCCTTTGGAAGCAGCAATCACTCAGGACTGAGCTAGTTGAGCTCTCCCCTCCCAACCTTCTTTTCTAACAAGCCTCTTTCCCTCCCCCAGGAGAAAAATATCATGGAACTGCTCAAGGAGAAAGCACAGAAGCCTTTTCTCTTTTTCCACAGTAAGGAGGGTTCCACCTCTGTCTTTGAGTCGGTTGCCTACTCTGGCTGGTTCATAGCCACACCGCCCACAGTGGGACAGCTCATCACCCTCACCCAGGAGAGGGACATAACTGCCAACACTAACTTCTACTTAGATCTCTTGTATTAAATCCAGTCTGGGCCATGGCTGGCAGACTCCAGGACAGAGAATCAATCTGTCGAAAAATGTTTAGGCTCAGTGCCTGTAGTTCAGCGGCTAGGGCGCTGGCCACATACAGCAGGGCTGGCGGGTTCTAACCCAGCCTGGACCTGCCAAACAACAATTACAACTAGAACAAAAAAATAGCTGGAAGTTGTGGTGGGCACCTGTAGTCCCAGCTACTTGGGAGGCTGAGGCAAGAGAATTGCTTAAGTCCAAGAGTTGCTGTGAGCTATGACATCACAGCACTCTACCAAGGACAACATAGTGAGACTCTGTCTCAAAATAAAAATAAAATAAAATAAATGTTTTGTTTGAAAATGCAGTTAATCATCTTAAGAAACTGGCACACACTGAGTTCATTAGCATTTCAGCCCCTCCCCAGCTCACCTCATTCACGCCACCCCCAAACATCCACTTCCGCACCATGTCCCCTGTTTGGATATCATCTTCCCTGCACAAAACCTAAGAAACACTTTTCATTGTTTCTTAATCTTATCCCATTATTTACTCAGCTGCCACGTCTGGTTTGATCGCTCTTGAAATGCTTTCTGCACACAGCCACCCTTCCTATTCCTTCTGCCAAACCATCAAGAAAAGACGTCCCTTATTAAATCTATGCAGATCTACTATAAACGTTATAATAAGTACCTCAAATGATAAAGCGAATGGATAAAATAAATGTGAAATATCCAGTTCTCCCAGCACCATTTATTGAATAGGAAGTCTTTCCCCCAAGGTGTGTTCTTGATTGGTTTATCGAAGATTAGGTGGTTGTAAGATGTTAGTTTCATTTCCTGGTCTTCTATTCGATTCCAAATGTCCATGTCTCTATTTTTGTGCAAGTACCATGCCATCATCTTGACCACTATGGCTTTGTAGTACAGCCTAAAATCTGGTATGGTGATGCCCCAGGTTTGTTTTTATTACTAAGAACTGCCTTAGCTATGCAAGGTTTTTTCTGGTTCCATATAAAACACAGAATCATTTTTTCCAAATCTTGAAAGTACAATGTCGGTATCTTAATAGGGATGGCGTTAAATAGGTAAATTGCTTTGGGAAGTATAGACATTTTAACAATGTTGATTCTTCCCAGCCAAGAGCATGGTATGTTCTTCCATTTGTTAATATCCTCTGCTATTTCCTTTCTTAGGATTTCATAATTTTCTTTATAGAGGTCCTTCACCTCCTTTGTTAGGTATATACCTAGGCATTTTATTTTCTTTGAAGCCATGGTGAAGGGAGTTGTGTCCTTAATTAGCCTCTCATCATGACTGTTATTGTCGTATACAAAGGCTACTGACTTGTGGATATTGATTTTATATCCTGAGACATTACTGTATTTTCTGATGACTTCCAGAAGTCTTGTGGTTGAGTCTTTGGGGTTCTCTAAGTATAAGATCATGT
>CAUYRH010074996.1:0-41167 GCA_963574655.1 Perodicticus potto
TCCGTCACCCTGGATAGAGTGCTGTGGCATCATAGCTCACAACAACCTCTAATTCCTGGGCTCAAGCGAGTCTCCTGCCTCTGCCTCCCAAGTAGCTGGGACTACAGGCGCCCACCACAACGCCCGGCCATTTTTTGGTTGCAGCCGTCATTGTTGCTTGGCGGGCCCGGGCTGGATTCGAACCCTCCAGCTCAGGTGTATGTGGCTGGCGCCTCAGCCCGTTGAGCCACAGGCGCCGAGCCGTGATTCTTATTCTTTATAGAACTTGGGGATTATCCCATTTCTAACCTGGAGGTCAGCAGAGCGTGTGGGTTGGGCTGACTTCTCTTCAACCTGTGTCCTCACCAGGTTCTTTAATTTTTCATGAGGACATCTCTCTTGCCCAGAGCCAGCCTTGTAGGGGTGTAGCTCCTGCAGTCCCATAAGTCCCCACCCTTAGAAAGGGCCATTTGCTGGTTTAATGCTCTTCTGTCACTGTTTTGAAATTATTTTTTTCTTTTTTGGGACACAGTCTCACTTTGTTGCTCTTGATAGAATGTCATGGCATCATAGCTCACAGAACCTCAGACTTGGGCTCAAGCGATTCTCTTGCCTCATACTCCCTAGTAGCTGGGACTATAGATGCCTGCCACAATGCCCGACTATCTTTGTTTTAGAGATGGGGGAAGTCTTGCTCTAGTTCAGGCTGGCCTCAAACCTATGAGCTCAGGCAATCTACCCGCCTCGGTCTCCCAGAGTGCCGGGATTACAGGCGTGAGCCACTGAGCCCGGCTGTCTTGAATTTTTTTTTTTTTTTGTAGAGACAGAGTCTCATTTTATCACCTCGGTAGAGTGCCGTGGCGTCACACAGCTCACAGCAACCTCCAACTCCTGGGCTTAGGTGATTCTCTTGCCTCAGCCTCCAGAGTAGCTGGGACTACAGGCGCCCACCACGACGCCTGGCTATTTTTTTATTTTGCAGTTCGGCGAGGCTGGGTTTGAACCCGCCACCTTTGGTATATGGGCCCGCGCCCTAGTCGCTGAGCCACAGGTGCCACCTGAAATTTTTTAATTTTGAACAAGAGACCGGGCATTTTCATTTTACACTGGACTCCACAAATTATACACCCAGTTGTGATCTTGCTTCCAGCTTAGCACCTTAAAGCACATTGCTGTTGCCTGGAACAGTTGTGTTGCCTTGAACTCACTAATGCTGGAGAGTTTGCAGAGTTTGCTTTGAGATAATATCTACAAAGGTGCAGATCTGACCACCTGCCAGGCCTCCAAAACTCACCTAGAGGTTAAACTAACAGGCCGAGATGTATTCCCAAAGGGTATAAACTTGGTTCCTTGTAGAACTGATTTCCAGTGCTCACTTTGGCCTGAAACCCTCTCCTCTGCTAGGGGACATTGATGGACATTGTTGTCCGTCCCAGGGAAATTACTGCGGACTCTGTTGAAGGCATTACATAGATGAGATACATGAGGAACTTCTTTCTGATCTTAGTGCATGGAACAGTTAACTTTCTCCTGAGCAGTTTTTGTTTTCTTTTTAGAAAAAAAAAAATTAGGGGCACTGTGAGCCACGCACCTCATTGTTCTCTTCACTGATTTGCTATTAGGAAGCTGAGTGCTGACTCTGCCACCACTGCCAGCAGGCACAGAGCCCGCACAGCGGACATTTTGGTTTACAGTTCCCATTCTTGGCTCTGTTTTATCTTTTCCGTCCTCACTTTCCTTTTGTCACTGTTTTCTCATCTACTTGTCTAATGTTTTATCCTATTTTATGCACTTTTGTAAGACATTTTGTATCCTTTCTAGAAAAAGAATCAACCAATCAATTTTCATCAACATAAACCAAATCCTGCAAGATTAAGCCTCTCTTCCCATAAAATCCTCATAACATGAAAAGATGTCTCAAGACCTGCTCACTAAAACAAGCTTATTCCCAATGGAATTCTGGCACAACCGTGACTGAGGCAGTCCCACGGAGTCAAGGGATTTACTCTGCGGAGGCTTGAGCTTGGTGTTGAAATGGCGCCAGGCCAGCAAGCCCCGTGATCCCTGAAGTCAGCTGCTCAGGGCTCCTGGAGAGGAGATCACTACTACCCTCTTCCTCTTTCTCAGAAAAAGAACAATCCAAATTAACTCACTGGACACTGGGCAGATACATGCCTGATGTTTTTTTCTGATGCTGAAATTCAGCCTGGGTAGTCCAGCAAGTGGGTTTTGCCTTGCTGCCCCAGCTCTGCAGGAATAGGAGAGAAAGCCAGGTATGAAGGTAACCTGATGTGCCTAGGACTGTACACCTGACATGCAGCAGGGCGAGGTTGCGGGAGGGGCAGGCATCACATTACTTAACCACAATATTTTAGCATGAGCCAGAAAGATTTTGGTCATTCTTATATAAACTTGTATTTCTGTTTGCCACTTTTTATATTTTTCACTTAACATTTATTTTTGAATCCACTAGCTATACTTTAAACTCATCCTGAGCAATAATATCTATGAAATTAAGAGTTTGATATGCTAGTTATGTTTTTTTGTAACTTATGATAAAATAAATATTAACCTATTAAAATAAAAATTTGTTCATGTGCCTCCTAACTTTTATGAAAAATAAGAAAACAAGAAAAGTCACACACCACCAGGGGTAGATGTGCCACACTCTGAGATACACACCAAAGGAAAAACTAGGCCCTGGGTCTTAAAGGGCTGCCAGAAAGGTGTTGGTGCTAAAGTGGGATGTGGGGAATTAGAGAACCTATTCCTTTAAAAGAGTCTTTTAGGCAGTTGTAATCTCAGCAGACTAGGAGGCCTAGGGGGATAGATTGCTTGAGTTCAGGAGTTCCAGACCAGCCTAAAAAAGAGTGAAACCCTAGCCGGGTGTTGTAGTAGGTGCTTATACTCCCATCTACTTGAGAGGCTGAGGCAAGAAGAGCTTTTGAGCCCAAAATTTTGAGGTTGCTGTAAGCTGTGACATCACGACAAACAAACAAAAATAAAACAAAGGAGTCTTTTATATACACACACACACACACACACACACACACACAAATAGTACTATAGACTGGGACATCATTCAAATCCATAAATGTAAATTACAAAAAAAAAAATCAAATCAGCAAACACTTACATTAATATATTAAGTCCACCTTCTCAAATAATGAAAGTAGGCCAGCTGGCTTTTCTTCTGCTTCAAACGTTAGTTATTTACTTAGGAATTCTGTTTCAAGTTGAATAACTTTTCCTTCTCTCTTATAAATCTCATGAGTGGATAAAGTGTTATACTATCAAAGGATAAAGAATAGCTAATGTATGTAGATCAAAAAAAAATTAGATTTGGATAAACCAAATAATCACAAAGTGGAGCCTGTAACTTTCACTGATACCAACAGTGAAGTGTTTATAAAGCCCTTTAAAAACAATGCTTATTCTCTATTTACTTTATAAATAGTACTTGTTCATTCAGTCTACCAAGCATGAGTTTAAGTTTTGTTTATAAAATATCAGTAAATGTTGTGGCCATTATTCCAAAGTGGGTGGGAAGTTTCACTAGGAACCGCTGTGGAATTGAGAGGATGATGGAATTGGGGATCTTATCAGGAAGGAGCTGGAGAGAATATTTTCAGGCTTTCTCACCATGTTGGTCATGGAAGAGGAAAAGGACATCTATTGTAAGGGATAGAAAAGGCAGTTGGTGGAATTTTGTCATGGCACAACTCAAGATGTAAAAGCAAAATTGAAAAAAATTGAAAAACTGGCTCGGCGCCTGTGGCTCAAGTGGCTAAGGCGCCAGCCACGTATACCTGAGCTGGCGGGTTCGAATCCAGCCTGGACCCACCAAACAACAATGACGTCTGCAACCAAAAAATGGCCGGGCGTTGTGGTGGGCACCTGTAGTCCCAGCTACTTGGGAGGCGGAGGCAGAAGACTCGCTTGAGCCCAGGAATTGGAGGTTGCTGTGAGTTGGGATACCACGGCACTCTATCCAGGGTGACAGCTTGAGGCTCTGTCTCAAAAAAAAAGAAAAGAAAAAATTGAAAAACCATGTAAATGGAGACAGGGAGCAGAACTAAAGGAAATGGAAAATAAAAAATACAAAGGATCAATGAAACCAAAAGTTGGTTCTTTGAAAAGATAAACAAAATTGAGAGATTTCTTGTGAGAGTAATCAGGAATAGAGGGGAAAGGGTCCAAATAAGCCCAATCCGAAATGAAAATGGAGATACCACAATGGATACTACAGAAATGCAAAATCTCATCTTGGATATGACAAAAATTTCTACCCACATGAACTCAAAAATGTAAAGAAAATTGACCAATTCTCAGAAACATATCACCTCCCAAGACTCAATCAGGAAGAACTAGAACTCCTCAACAGACCAAAAATGAGCAACAAAATTGAAGCAGTAATAAAACAACTTCCAACAACAAAAAAAATCCCCAGAACTAGTTTCACAGTTGAATTAGTTTCACAGCTGAATTCTACCAGAACGACAAAGAAGAGCTGGTATCCATAGTGCAGAAATTATTCCATAACATCAAGAAGGGAATCCTCCTCAACTCATTCTGTGAAGTCAGTACACCTTGATACCCAAGCCAGGGAAGTATACAACAAAAAAAAGAAAATTACAGACCAACATCCCTTATGAATATAGATACAAAAATCCTCAGTAAAGTACTAGGAAACTGAGTTTCACAACACATTAAACAAATAATGTGGGCTTTATTTGTTTACCCAGTTGACCAAGTGGGCTTTATCCCAGGGATGTAAAGATGGTTCAACATAAGTAAATTAATATACGTGATTCAGCACATAAACGGAGGCAAAAACATATGATCATCTCAATAGATGCAGAAGCACCCTTTCATGAGAAAATCCCTCCAAAAGTTAGGTATAGAAGGAACATATCTGAAGATTATAAAAGCCATATATGACAAATCCACAGTCAACATCTCACTGAATATAGGAAAGTTGAAAGCATTTCCACTAAGAACTAGAACAAGAAAAAGGTACTCACTGTCACCACTTCTATTCAACTTAGTGCTGGAAGTCCTAGCCAGAGCAATCAGGTCAGATAAAGAAATAAGGAGCATCCAAATCAGAAAAGTGCTGAGCAGCTCCAGGGTTTCACAAATTAAGATAGCCCAGAGAGGTTCATAAAATGATGATTATTAATATTTAATCAGATATCAGAAGCAGAAAGGACATATGTTGCTGAGACAGGCTGCATTAAGTCAGCCAGAAGTGCTAATTCATGGTTTCACCATGATGGTTTGGCAGGATAAGGGCATTGTGGGGAGGCAAGACCATTCACCACCAAGCCAGGAGCCAAGAAAAAGACTCAGAAGCCAGGCAGGGTCTAGGGACGCCATCTCACCCTGGGAGGCTGGAGGGCTGGCAGTATCTTCCTTTGGCTTGAGGCATAGCAGCCCTTAGACAATGGTAGAAGGGAAATTTGAAATATCAAGGCTTTTGCTAGTTCTTGTGAACTGTTATGGTGGAATTAGAGGCTAAAAGGTAGAGCTGACTGAGAGAGCCAGGCCCCACTCCAGTTGACCAAGAGAGATTAGGAGACAAGTCTAAATTTGATGTCTTCATTTCTTCTACTTTAGATAATACTTCAAAGAGCCCCTATGTTGATGGCTGAACTATTTAATATTAATACCTCTGGTGAACTGAAGGCAATGAAGAAAAAGTTTAGGTGCTGCAGCCTCCGGAGTCCCCTCTCCTTCTTCTTCCTCACAGTGATTACAGGAACCTAACAATGTGACATGTTCATGGTGTGATGGGAAGTTCCTTACAAGCACAAAAAGCTCGATTCAGCAGTAATGTGCTTGGTGAAGTTGATGAAGAAAGAACTGAATGTGAGTGTGTGTGTGCACATAAGGTGCAAGAAAGTTCTTCCTGATGTTTTCTGTGTTAGCAAATTGCCAGAAAAACCGTAATATCCATCAGTAAAGGAGGAGTTAAATTGTGAGCCGATCGTGCAATGGGATGCTATGTAGCTAGTAAAAAGGCCGAGGTTGATCTCTGTGGCAGAGTTTGGTCAAGACACAAGAAGAACCCCTATATATTCTACTGGGGTTTACTACAGGGAGTTACTGGAGGGGAGAAAAAGTCAGTGTACCTGCCCCGATGGCTTCAGCCTACAGGACTGGAGCCAGCAGGTCCCACGAGGTGCTGAGGGCTGTTTCCAACCTCAGGTCTCCCACCCACATGGGAGGAAAATGGCCTTTCCTTCTCTTCCTTCAGCCAATGAGCAACAGCTTCTCATTGGGAGAGTGGAACCTGGAACTATATTGCAAAAGGGATTCTGTGGAGTGTGTTCCCCACATTGTACCTGGGCGACTCAGGGAGGTGATGGCAAGTTGACTGAGGGTGGGCACAGCCGTGCGTTTGTGAGAGGGAAACCAATGTCCCACACTTGGCTGTGATCCCTCTGGGGAGTGAAATTTCAAATGGCAAGAGAGGAAAGGGTATGAAGAGGGAGCCACAGCTCTTTTCTTTTTCTTTCTTTCTTTTTTTTTTTTTCTAGAGACAGAGTTTCACTTTGTCACCCTTGGTAGAGTGCCGTGGCGTCAGTTTACAGCAACCTCCAACTCCTGGGCTTAGGTGAGATTCTCTTGCCTCAGCCTCCTGAGTAGCTGGGACTACAGGCACCTGCCACAACGTCTGGCTATTTTTTGTTGCAGTTTGGCTGGGGCTGTGTTTGAACACGCCACCCTTGTTATATGGGGCCAGCACCCCACTCATTGAGCCACAGGAGCTGCCCCTTTGTGGGATATATGTGTATATTGATTCCATATAGTTTACCCACTTAAAGTGTTTAGTATGATATTTCTCCCCTCCCCACCGCCCCCCACAGAGTGAGAAGCATCATTATAGCTCACAGCAGCCAGCAATTTCAGTCTCTTGGGCTCAAGCCATTCTCTTGCCTCAGCTTTCCCAGTAGCTGAGACTTTAGGCACTTGCCACCAAGGCCTGGCTAGTTTTTTTATTTTTAGAATAGCTGGGGGTCTCTCTCTTGCTCAGGCTGGTCTCCCAACTCCTGAGTTCAAGCAATCCACCAGGCTTGGCCTTTCAGAGTGCTAGGATTACAGGATGAGCCACTGCGCCTGGCCTCAGTATTCTTTTCTAGTATGTTCACTGAGTTGTGCCACCATCATAAGAGCATTCACTTTTAATTTCTGTATTGTTTAAAATTATTATGACAACCTATTTTATTTAATTAAAATGATGGAGCCAGGTGATTTTGCTGTAGTAATCAAAATATGGTTGCTAGGTTTAATACAGGATATTCACTTAGCTGTCAATTTCAAATAAACAATAAGTCATTTTCTGGTGCAAGTATGTCCCAAATATTACGTGTGACTTACGCAAAAATTCATTGTTTATCGGACATTTAAATTTAATTGAGCATTCTATTTTTGCTTTTTGCTAAATCTGGTAACTTAAATGTTAAGTGAACACTGACTATATGTCCTAGCCATTTCACTTCTAAGTGTTTACCAGAGAGAAATGAAAACATATGTCCACACCAAACGTACACAAATGTTGATAGCAGCTTTATTATTATTATTTACTTTTATTTTTCAGACAGAGTCTCATTAAGTTATCCTCAGTAGAGTGCCGTGGCCTCACAGCTCACAGCAACCTCAAACTCTTGGGCTTAAGTGATTCTCTTGCCTCGGCCTCCCAAGTAGCTGGGACTACAGGTGCCTGCCACAACGCCCGGCTATTTTTGTTTTTTGTAGTTGTTACTATTGTTTGGAAGGCCCAGGCTAGGTTTGAACCCACCAGCCTTGGTATATGTGGCCAGCATCCTAGCCACTGAGCTATAGGCGCCAAGCCTTTATTATTATTATTATTATTTTGAGACAGAGTTTCACTATGTCGCCCTTGGTAGAGTGCTTGGTGTCACAGCTCATAGCAACCTCAAACTCTTGGGCTTAAGTGATTCTCTTGTCTCAGCCTCCCAAGTAGCTGGGACCACAGGTGCCTGCCACGATGCCTGGCTATTTTTTGTTGAGGTTGTCATCATTGTTGCTTTAGCTGGCTCCGGCTGGGTTTGAACCTGCCAGTCTCAGTATATGTGGTTGGCGCTGTAACCACTGTGCTATGGGCGCTGAGCTGCCTTTATTATTTTGAGACAAGATCTCACTCTATTGCTCAGGCTAGAGTGCAGTGGCATCATCATAGCTCACAGAAACCTCAAAGTCTTGGATTCAAGTGATCCTCCTGCCTCAACCTCCCCAGTAGCTGGAACTATAGGTGTCTGCCACCAGACCTGGCTAATTTTTCTATTTTGTGTAGAGATGGAGGTCTCACCATGTTGCTTAGGTTGGTCTCGAACTCCTAACCTCAAGGGATCCTCCTGCTTTGGCCTTCCAAAGTGCTAAGACTACAGGTGTGAGCTACCATGACTGGCCCACAGCAGCTTCATTGATAATAGACAAAAAGTAGAAGCAGCCTGTCAACAAGTTAATGGGCAAACAACTTGTGGCACCCAAACATAGGAAGTTGTTTATTTTATTTTATTTTATTTTATTTTATTTTATTTTATTTTATTTATTTATTATCTTTTTGAGACAGAGCCTCAAACTGTCATCCTGGGTAGAGTGCTGTGGCATCACAGCTCACAGCAACCTCCAACTCCTAGGCTTAAGCGATTCTCTTGCCTCAGCCTCCCAAGTAGCTGGGACTACAGGAGTCCAGGACAATGCCTAGCTATGTTTTTGGTTGTACTTGTCATTGTTGTTAGGCAGGCCAGGGCTGAATTCGAACCCACCAGCTCTGGTGTATGTGGCTGGCGCTTTAGCCACTTGAGCTACAGGCACTGAGCCTTATAGGAAGTTTTTAAACACAACAAATAAAAGTTAACAAATTTTAATACATGACAATAACATGCACAAATCTCAAAGACGTTATGCTGAGTGAAAGAAGCCAGACAGAAACTATGAAGTTCTAGAAAGGGGAGCATTAATCTATAGTGACAGAAAACAGACCAGCGGTTACCATGGACAGGGGTGGGGAGGACTTTCTAGGGTTGTGAAATGTCCTATATAATGAGTGTGGCGTTGTTTACACAGGTGTATATAGTTGCCAAAACTCATTGGACCACACTGGAAACAGGTGTATGTTACTGCATGTAAATCATACCACAACAATAGGGATTCTTGAAAAAACCATCCAGCAATGGACTAGGAGTTAATTAGTAACATATATTTAGATTCCAGTCAACATGTGCTTGGTACTGGATTTGACGATTAGCTATGTAACTTAGTTTTAATAAGTTAGAATAAAATAAAGGTAATTTCTTCTTTCAGATTTAGTTGCAGTTGTCCAGAGCCTATAGTTTTGTAGCCTGGATCCCACAAAATTTATTTGACTGATGATGGTCTGTTAAAGAGGCCTACTTAGTTCAATGAGAGATCTTCCCTCATTCAACAGGTTCACTGTCTTCTGTGAATTGGGCTTTGTGCCAAAATGTGGTCAGATTTACTGGTGATTCATGGGGCTGATTGCTGAGCAGTGTGTGTGTGTGTGTGTGTAGGGAGGTTGGGGTGAGATAGACATTAAACAAACAAACATTTAAATGCTGTGAGCATCAAAGTCCCTGTTACCTTGGTAGACTGCGGAATGACTCTATCTTCCTCCTGCTCTCCAAACAGAATTCTGTCTTTTGTCACTCACCTCTGTGCCTTCCTTTTTCTTTTTTTTGAGACAGGGTCTCACCATGTCACACGGTAGAGTGCTGTGGTGTCATAGGGCAACCTCAAACGCTTGGGCTCTAGTGATTCTCTTGCCTCAGCCTCCCAAGTAGCTGGGACTACAGGCACCTGGCCCAGCTCTTTTTTTGCTGTAATTGTCATTGTTGTTTGGCTGGCCCAGGCCAGGTTCTAACCGAACCGCCAGCCTCAGTGCATGTGGCTGGTGCCATAACCACTGTGCTATGGATGCCAAGCCAACTTTGTGCCTTTCTTGACAAGCTCTGCCTTCCCATCTCCTGTCTTAATCTGGGGCTGTGGAAGCTGAGAGTTGCCATTATTTATGCCTCTCTAACAGAATTCTGACTTTCCTATGGGGCCACCTTCCCCTCGTGCTCCATAGCGCCCTCTGGCAGCTTGATGTGGCATGGTCAGTTCTGTCAGGTAGGAGGCAAGAAGTGACTTCAGCCAGGCAGTTTCAAGGAACTGACTGGGCTGAGAGGTATGCCCTTTGCATCCTGTGCTCCCTCTTGCTGAAAGGTGGATGTTAAAAAGGGTCTGGAACTTCAGCAGCTGTTTTGGATTGTGAGGCGTCCTTAAGGACAAATGTCATGTGCAAAGATGGCAGAGCAGAAGACAGAGGGAGCCTGGATCTCTGGTGGCCAAGAGGCCACCATCGTTCCATTTCCAGACCAGTCACCTGTGTACCTCATGTATAGGAGACAGAAAAATACTCGGTTGCTTGAATTTCTGTTATTTTAAGTCTACCATTATTATTATTATTAGTTTTAGAGACAGGGTCTTGCTCTGTCACCAGGCTGGAGTATAGGGCATCATCATAGCTCACTGCAGCCTTGAACTCCTGGGCTCAAGTGATCCTCCTTCCTCAGCCTCCCAACTCACTGGGATTACAGGTGCATGCCTTCCTGTCTGGCTATTTAAAAATTGTTTTTATAGAGATGGAATCTCTAACTCCTGGCCTGAACTGATCCTCCCACCTCAGTTAGCTAAAGTGCTGGGATCACAGGGCTCTCTTGCCAGGTCTCATTATTATATGCAGCTAAACCTAACTGATGCAGATGGGTTTGGGTCTGCCTTTTTGGCTGGTGAGTCTTATATGGTAAATTAAAGTTCTTCATGGTAGGGAGTAGGTGAGACAGAAGACAGAAGATGCACACCGGAAACAGAACTAATGAGAGCGGAAAAAAGTAGACTCAGGCCAGTGATGGGTGGGATGTTAAGGAGTCAAGGCTGGGTGAGGAGAGGGATTTTTTTTTATTAAATCATAACCGTGTACATGCATTTATGGGGTACAATGTGCTGATTTTATATATAATTTGGAATAACATAGCCTTCATCTCACTTACTTAATTGTTGTGTTAAGACATTTATACTCTACTCTTAATAGATTTGACATGTACCCTTGCATTATGCACAATAGGTGAGGCCCCACCAATTACCTTCTCTCCACCCAACCTCCCCCCTCCACTCCTCTTACCTTACCTTCCTCTTCTCTCCTTCATTCTGGGTTATAGTTGTGTTTTATCATTCATATGAAAGTGTGGGTGATTATATATTGGTTGTTTTATAATAGTATTGAGTACATTGGATTCTTTTTCTTCCATTCTTTTTTTTTTTTTAGAGACAGAGTCTCATTTTGTTGCCCTTTGTAGAGTGCCGTGGCGTCACAGCTCACAGCAACCTCAAGCTCTTGGGCTTAGGCAATAATCTTGCCTCAGCCTCCCAAGTAATTAGGACCACAGGCACCCGCCACAGTGCCTGGCTATTTTTTTATTGCAATTTGGCTGGGGCCGGGTTTGAACCCACCACCCTCAGTATATGGGGCTGGTGCCCTACTCACTGAGCCACAGGTGCCGCCCCTTTTTTCTTCCATTCTTGAGATACTTTACTAAGAAGAATATGTTCCAGCTCCATCCATGTAAACATAAAAGAGGTAAAGTCTCTGTCTTTTTTATGGCTGCATAATATTCCATGGTATACATATACCATGATGGGCACTTGGGCTGCTTCCATGACTGGGAAATTATGAATTGGGCTGCAATAAACATTCTGGTGCAAATATCTTTGTCATAAAATGATTTTTGATCATCTGGGTATATACCTAGTAGAGGAATTGCAGGATCAAATGGCAGGTCTACTTTTAGTTCCCTAAGTGTTCACCAAACTTCTTTCCAAAAGGAAGGTATTAGCTTGCAATCCCACCAGCAGTGCAAAAGTGTTGCCTTCTCTCCACATTCACACTAACATTTGTAGTTTTGGGATTTGGTGATGTTTTGGGCTACTCTTACTGGAGTTAGATCATATCTCAAGTGGTTTTGATTTGCATTTCTCTAATGATTAAAGATGATGAGCATTTTTTCATGTGTCTGTAGGCCATGCACCTGTCTTCTTCAGAGAAGCTTCTGTTCAAGTCTCTTGCTCACAATGAAATGGGATCATTTGTTCTTTTATTAGTTTGAGTTCTTGGTGGATGCTAGTTATCAAACCTTTGTCAGAAACACAACCTGCAAATATCTTCTCTCATTCTGAAGACTGTATGCTTGCTTTACTTACTGTGTTCTTGACTGTGTTAAAGTTTTTTAGTTTCATCAGGTCCCAGTAATAAATTTTTGGTGTTGCTTCAATTGCCAGGGAGGTCCTCCTCATAAAATATTCTCCCAGGCCAATTTCTTCAAGTGTTTCCCCTGCATTCTCTCAAAGTATCTTCATATTTTCATGTCTTGAATTTAAATCTTTTATCTAGTAAGAATTGATTTTTGTTAATGGTGAAAGGTAAAGGTCCAGTTTCAGTCTTCTACAGGTCACCAGCCAATTCACCCAGCACCATTTGTTAAATAGGGAGTCTTTCCCCCCCACTGAATGTTTCTGATAGACTTATCAAAGATCAAATGACAATAGGTGGCTAGGTTCATCTCTTGGTTCTCTATTCCTTTCCATACATCTACCTCTCTGTTTTTGTGCCAGTACCATGCTGTTGTGATCACTACAGATTTATAGTATAGTCTGAAGTCTGGTAGTGTGATTCCTCCTGCTTTGTTTTTATTTATTTATTTATTTATTTATTTATTTATTTATTTATTTATTTTTTGAGACAGAGTCTCACTGTGTCACTGTTGGCAGAGTGTCATGGCGTCACATTTCACAGCAACCTCTAACTCTTGGGCTTAAGCAATTCTCTTGCCTCAGCCTCCCAAGTAGCTGGGACTACAGGCACCCACCACAATGCCCCGCTATTTTTTTGTTGCAGTTGCTATTGTTGTTTAGCTGGCCCAGGCTGGGTTTGAACCTGTCAGCCTCATATATGTGGCTGGTGTCATAACCGCTGTGCTACGGGCACCGAGACTTTCTTCTTATTTCTGAGTAATGTCTTGGCTATTCGAGGTTTTTTCTGATTCCATACAAAATAAAGTACTATTTTTTCCAAATCTTTAAAGTATGACAGCAGTGCTTTAATAGAGATTGCCTTACATTCATATATTACTTTGGGAAGTATGGACATTTTAACAATGTTGATTATTGAGGGTGGCACCTGTGGCTCAAAGGAATAGGACGCCAGCCTCATATGCCGAAGGTGGCAGGTTCAAACCCAGCCCTGGCCAAAAACTGCAAACAAAACAAAACAATGTTGATTCTTCCCAGCCATGAGCATGGTATGTTTTTTCATTTGTTAACATCTTCAGCTATTTCTTTTCAGAATTTCATAGTTCTCTTTATAAAGATCTTTCACATCCTTTGTTAGGTAAATTCCCAAATATTTCATCTTCTTTGGCACTACTGTAAAAGGAATAGAGTCCTTGACTATTTTTTCAGCTGACTATTGTTGGTATATATAAAAGCTTTGTAAATATTGATTTGTAAAAATTGATTTTTGTATCCTGAGACACTGCTGTATTCCTTGATCACTTCTAAGAGTTTTGTAGTTGAGTTCCTGGGGTTTTCCAGGTATAAGATCATATCATCCATGAAGAGCAAGCGTTTGATCTCCCATGAGATCAAACTCCCATGTGGATATCCTTGATTGCCTTCTCTTGCCTGATTGTGATGGCTAAGACTTCCATTACTAAGTTGAATAGCAGTGGAGACAATGGGCATCCTTTTCTAGTTCCAGATCTGAGTGGAAATGTTTTCAGTTTTACTCCATTCAATATGATATTAGCTCTGGGTTTGCTGTAGATGGCCTCTATCAGTTTAAGGAAAGACCCATCTAAGCCTATTTTCATTAGTGTTCTGATCATGAAAGGTTGCTGGATATTATCAAAGCTTTTTCTGCATCAATTGAGAGTATCATATGGTCTTTGTTTTTTATTTTGTTTGTGTGATATTTATAGATTTATGTATGTTGAACCAACCTTGTAACCCCACCACTTGGTCATGGTGTATAATTTTTTTGATGTGTTGTTGAATTCTGTTTGCTAGGATTTTATTGAATATTTTTGAATTAATATTCATTAATGATATTGGTCTATAATTCTTTCTTTGTTGAGTCCTTTCCTGGTTTGGGGATCAGGGTAATATTTGCTTTGTAGAATGTGTTGGGAAATATTCCTTCTTTTTCTATGATTTTTTTTTCATAGAGACAGAGTCTCACTTTATCGCCTTGGTAGAGTGCTGTGGCATCACACAGCTGACAGCAACCTCCAACTCTTGGGCATAGGTGATTCTCTTGCCTCAGCCTCCCAAGTAGCTGGGACTAGAGGTGCCCACCACAACGCCTGGCTATTTTTCTGTTTTGCAGTTCAGCCGAGGCCGGGCTTGAACCCGTCACCTTCAGTATATGGGTCTGGTGCCCTACTCAATGAGCCACAGGCACCACCCCCTCCTTGTTCTATGTTTTGGAAGAGTTTATGTAATATAGGTACTAGTTCCTCTTTAAAGGTTTGGTAGAATTTGGATGTGAAGCCATCTGGTCCTGGACTTTTCTTTTTTGGTAGATCTTGTATAGTTGATGCTATTTCAGTGCTTGGTATAGGTCTATTCAACATTTCCAATTCTTTCTGGCTGACTCTAGGAAGGTGGTGTGCTTCCAGGTATTGGTCTATTTCCTCCAGATTTTCATATTTCTGAGAATAGAGTTTTTTGTAATAATCATTAAGGATTTTTTTTGAATTTCTTTTTTTGCTGTTATTTCTCCTTTATCATTTCTGATTGATGATTTTACTTTTCTGTTACTGGTTAGGTTAGCCAAAGGTTTAAATTTTTTAAATCTTTTCATAAAAACAACTTTTTGATTCATTGATCTTCTGAATGATTCTTTTGTTTTCAATTTCATTTAATTCTGCTCTAATTTTGGTTATTTTTTTTCTTCTGCTGGGTTTGGGATTTGAATGTTCTTTTTCCAGTTGCTTGAGATGACCCATTAAGTTGTTGACTTCTGAGGAGAGGGATGTTTGGTGGGGAGTTGAAGGGGTGAGTGTGGATAGCTCAAAGATGTAAGAAATACTGAAAACAAGAGAAATGGGGCAAGAGGGCTTTAAAAAGTGTAGCCTTCACCCAGAGCCCTGGTGATGGAGTCCCACAGTAGATGGGACTGCACTCAGACACAGCCACAGTCTGTTGTAGGTCCAGCTCAGAATCAGCCAGCATGTCGATGGCATTTTCCAGAGTCACATCATGTTATTGAAGGCCAGTGAGGCCATGCCACAGCAGCGGGTCCCATGCTTATGGGGGAGGCACTTGGTGGGTAGCACAGGTAAGGACAAGGGTGGAGAGAAGGCCTTGGAGGGTTACACAGGGAAGCCAGTGAGGAGCAGGGAGTTGTTGTAGGGAGGTGGGTTTCTTTTCACCTTAGGTGCAAGTTTGTAAAAGAGTGAATGTCTACACAAAAACTTGTGCACAGCATTTATAGCAGCTTTATTCATAAATGCCCTAAACTGGAAACAACCCAATGTCCATCAACAAATGAATGAATAAACTATAGTAAATCCATAAAATGCATAGTGCTAGCAATTAAAAAAGTAGCAAATAGATGATATATGTAGCAACACAGATGGCTTTCAAAATAATTATTCCCAGTGAGAGCAGCCAGGAAAAAAGATTGCATGCTGCATGAATCCTTTTATATAAAAGTTCTAGAAAATGTCATCTAATCTATAGTGACAGAGAGTAGATCAGTGGTTTCCCAGGACTAGAGGTCCTGATGAAAATTTGGGGCTGGAAATAATGCTGGATCTTGAATATAGAGGGGTTTCCATAGGTGTGTCCATCTGTCAAACTCATCAAACTGAGCATATTACAATTTACTATATATAAATTATATCTCAGCAAGGTTTGTTTAAAGAACAGAATACATGAGGGGGAAATTAATTTAAAAATAAGCACTGTCAGTGGAGAATATAAACAAGGACAGAGAAAGACTATCGTTTCTCAAAGACCCAATGGAAATGTTTCCATGTATTCTAAACAGGTGAAAATATTTGAAGAATCATTAATACCTCAGTTATTATCTCAAAGCCTCTGGAGATAATAAGGTTCTTTGCCCATGAACCTTCTGGAGAAGCACCAGATGAAACTATACTCCTATTTCTTCTGTAGCTCAGAGTGGAATGGATTTGCTGACTTCTATTCCACATACAACATGATGAGAAATATAAGAAATCATCCTGTGTTGAGAAGAGATTATGGAGGGCATTTGTGGCAATGGTGGCCAAATCGATTTTAATGGAAGTGACAATGGGCACAGACAGGGGTTAGCACCTGCTCTTTTTTGTTTATTTCCCGCCTTATTTTCCCTTTGTTGTTTTTGTTGTTGTTGTTTTTAGGATCTCCAAGCTATATTTAATAAATACTGACTGGGCAAACCATATGCGAAAGAAGTAGGATGTGGACAGTAAGAATTTAAAGAAGTTACATATCCACATTATTTATTATCACCAATCCTAACTACTAGAGAAGTACAAAATTTGTACAAGTTATACTTTATAATGAAATTCTGATACCTGTCAAAAGGATAAAAACCTACACACATATTGCAGTAACATTTTTTAAAAATTGTTCTTAACATCAGAATTTTCCTAAAATAGGCTGGCAAAATGTCCATACAACATCTATGCTTCCACGCATCTATTTTCCATTAAGGATTTCTTGAACAGTACAAATACTTTGAGCCCATTGCTGAGCAATCCACTGTCGGCAACTGTATATACAACTCCTCCAAGCAACACTGTAATATTTGCATTAAGTCCACTTCTCCATTAAATTCCACCTTATTTTCAGCCTAGCTTACTACAAAGTTCTCTTCAGAACTATTTATATGTCTTTTGTCTGATCATCTTCTTCAAGTTTCCTGATTTCATTTTTTAAACAATTTATAGTTTCATGACTGGCTTTTAATCTCTCATTAAACTCTGCAATTTCAAACCTTGTTTTTTTCTTGGCAGCTTCTAATTTTTCTCTAGTTTTTACTTCAAGTTCTGCAAGTTCTGTTTCATGCTTATAGGCTCCTAATGTTAGCTGATGAGATGTTAATAATTGTGGTATCATTGCCATTGGGTCTTGAAATATCATTTCATCATAGAACTCTGAAACCACCGTCTTTTTTCCCAGCATTGCATTAGTGTCTGATTGAAATAGGTTTAGTAAGTGATTACAGGTCTTATAGGTCTTTAGTAAGGGTTACAGGTCTTTCATTAGGGTCAGGTCAATGAAAAATATTTTGATGATTATTTCAAATTCACCCCATCCTGTTTCAGTAATTTCTTATGGAGGTTTTGAACAACTCTTAAAGGACTGCCATAGCTGTCATTTAATTTAAACTGGATTTCCTTCACAAATGCTGACATATCCCTGTCCACTTTCTGCACCTCCTCCAATTTCTTCATTTTCTTCATCAAAAGCAGGGGTCTTCCTTATCTACCATCCCACCAGCCCTCCAGCACCCAGCAGGGTTCCGCCCAGCGAGTTTCACTTTCCTTTTTTGTTTATACATATGTTGTTTATACATATAACTAGAGTTTTACAGACGTGTTCTATTATACTAAAATATGTTATTCTGTGACATACTGTGATTTTAAGGCATCCTTCTTAAAGGATCCCCTCACTTTTTAAAGGCTTTCAATTGTTCTTTTTTTTAAAGGGGTAGAAACAAAAATGGAAAGGCAGTATTGAAAGAATGGGGCAGAAAGGGGGTGAAGATAATTACTGTCAATCCAACTAGAAGAATGTCTTCATCTTACTTATGGACTCTTGGCTAACAGAAGAGCAATCGGAAGCTTAAGAAGGGAAAGTGTTATTCTGTGACATATTCTGTGGCTTCTGGGCTTTTCTATTTTGTTTTGTTAAATTGTTTTGTTTTTGTTTTTAAATCTATTTTGTTTTTAAATCTTTTCTAAATTGTTTTGTTATCATAGACAATACTATGTACATTTTTGTGCATGTTTCCTTGTTCACACATACACTGGTTTCTCATATATGTGGGTCACTGTGAAAGTTTTGAGACTTTATGTTCATTATTCACTTTCAAGAAATATAGGCAACAGCATCCTGATTTACCATTGCATAGTTGCTGCAGGGGTTTCCTTTATTTCTGTCTATGCAGATTTTATGTTTCTTGATTTTTGTGTATCTCAAAACTTTTGTAATGACTGTATTCATGCGTATACAAATCATCTGCTGGGTTGTGTTAAAATGCAACTCTGGCTCAGCGCCTGTAGCTCAAGTGGCTAAGGCGCTAGCCACAGACACCAGATCCGGCAGGTTGGAATCCAGCCCGGGCCTGCCAAACGACTATGATGGCTGCAACCAAAAATAGCCAGGTGTTGTGGCTGGTGCCTGTAGTCCCAGCTACTTGGGAGGCTGAGGCAAGAGAATCACTTGAGCCCAGGAGTTGGAGGTTGCTGTGAGCTGTGATGCCACAGCAGTCTACCTAGGGCGACAGCTTGAGGTTCTGTCTCAAAAAAAAAAAAAAAGCAACTCTGATAGTGTAAGTTTGGACATTGGCATCAAGTCCCTAGGTGTGTTGATGCTGCTGGTTCTACATTCCAAGGGTCTTGTATAGGAGCAGAACTGCTAGGTCGTACAGGTTGTGCATCTTTAACATTATTAGATAGTGCCATATTGCTCTCTGAAGAACCTGTGCCAATCTACCCTTCCATCAACAATCAGCAAGAGATTCCATAATATTGAATTTTCATCCACATTTGTTATTGACAGACTTCAATTTTTGCTGAGTTGATGAGCATGAAAATAGCATCTCGTTCTTTTAATTTGTCCTTCATGAGTATTACCAAGGTTGGATATTTTGAGTTTTTTCTCCTGTAATCATTTTTAACATTAATATTTTGGGGAAACAAAATGACTTCATTAATCTGTTTCAGATTTTAGGGGATCCTTCTTAAAGGATCCTCTCACTTTTTAAAGGCTTTCAATTGTTCTTTTTTTGAAGTGGCAGAAACAAAAATGGAAAGGCAGTATTGAAAGAATGGGGCAGAAACGGGGTGAAGATAATTACTGTCAATCCAACTAGAATAATGTCTTAGTCTTACTATGGACTCTTCCCTGGCTAAGGGAAGAGCAATTGGAAGCTTAGGAAGAGGAAGGCATGAAGGAAAGGAAAGAGGGAAGCAGGAAGTAAGGGTAAGAGGTCTGTATCTTCTGAGCACTTCATTTATTTTGAGTCTTAGGACAATGAACACTTCTCTTGAATTGTTCTGCTAAAATTAGGCATTTGCCATCTGAAGATGCTGTTTTGTCCTGCAAATTATACCCTTATGAGGAAAAATGGAGTCACAAAAGTAATGCATATGTTTTGTAGAAAATACTGAGAAGAAAAAGGAAAAAAATGTACCAACAATCTAGCATTTAGTATAGCATAGTGGTTAGAAGAATGGGCTTCTAAATCTGGTTGAATTCCGGCTCGGCGCCTGTGGCTCAACGGGCTAGAGCGCCAGCCACGTACACCTGAGCTGGCGGGTTCAAATCCAGCTCGAGCCCGCCAAACAACAAAGACAACTGTAACCAAAAAATGGCCGAACATTGTGACAGGGGCCTACAGTCCCAGCTACTTGGGAGGCAGAGGCAGGAGACTCGCTTGAGCCCAGGAATTGGAGGTTGCTGTGAGCTGTGATGCCACGGCAGGCTACCCAGGGTGACAGCTTGAGGCTCTGTCTCAAAATAAATAAATAAATAAATAAATAAATAAATAAATAAATCTGGTTGAATTCCAATTCGACGATTTGCTAGTTGAGTGACCTTTGATAGGTCATTTAAAATCTGTAAATCTTGATCTTTTTTAGAAAAGGAGGATCATGATCATAGCACCTAGATCCAAAGGTTGTGATGATGAAATTAGCTAATCAATATAAAGTGCTTAGGGCATTGTTTGGCACAAAGCAAAAACACTTACTAAAACTTGAGGTACTATTGTTCCTTTCAGGCTTCCTCTCACCGTGAATATATCCTTTCCCTCCAAATTGGATCACATTGTACGTGTTATTTTATAGCAAGCTTTTGCCCACTGATGATAGAATGAAGTTTTCCAACTTACTCTCTGTTCTTTTAGGTCATTTAGAAAGGCTGTGTAGTATTCCAATATATGAATCCACCACAATTAAATCATCGTTTGATGAATCATGTCAAATTATTTTACTCTTATAAATACTATATAGCTAAATCATTTTATACCTTTTAAATCGTTTTCGTTAATGTCAGCCCACTTGCTCTTCCATTCTAATTAGCTCTTAGCTGTCACACTTCTCTTCTGATCTGTGATCAGATAATCAAGCAAGTTTAAGGAGTATATTTGCAATAAAACTTTATCTGCGGCTCGGCCCCTATGGCTCAACAGGCTAAGGCGCCAGCCACGTACACCTGAGCTGGTGGGTTCGAATCCAGCCTGGGCCCACCAAACAACAATGACGGCTGCAACCAAAAAAAATGGCTGGGCGTTGTGGCGGGCGCCTGTAGTCCCAGCTACTTGGGAGGCGGAGGCAGGAGACTTGCTTGAGCCCAGGAACTGGAGGTTGCTGTGAGCTGTGATGCCACGGCACTCTATCCAGGGCGACAGCTTGAGGCTCTGTCTCAAAAAAAAAAAAACTTTATCTGCTCTTCTGTCGCTTGCTCTAGGCTGTTGGTGAAAGGGACACAATTGTTTGCAGCAACTGTGAAAGGAGGCTGTTTGTGCTTATTTTAGGGTTTGCCTTTCCGTTATCCAGCTCTTGTAGAATTGGTTCTTGCCTCATTGGTTAAGTCCAGGAGATAGTGGCAAAACTCTCGTGGTGGTTGCCTTTTCCCTTCACTCTCTGAGGATCTTAAAACCCTGCCTTTATGCTTAACCACCACACAGGTACTTGTTTCTGATTTTTAAAAGCCCTGCTGTTGCCTCTCAGTCTAGGTCCAGGAGTTATTGGTCTTCTTGACTCCTGACACCAGTATGCATGCTACCACTGGATTCTACTTTCTAGGCATTTTTGCTATGGTCTTTCAGTTTTAAATAACCCATACACTTATTTGTGCTTTTTGACAATGTTGGCCGCCATTAATTCACTGTGTGTGTGTGTACGGTGTACATGTATGAGCATGGAAAACAGACCTTAACAATTAAACTCCCAAATCACACATTACTAAGGAGCCTAAATATAGCTGTATAGGCTCTTGTATCCCAGATCTGCCTGAAGGATCACAAGGAATACATGTTAATATATCCCCAAGCCCATCCCAACAGATAGGCTGTGAAATTTGGATTTACTATCTGGATATGGTATGTTTAACAAGCATCCAGGGTGATTCTTATAATCAGGCACATTTGAGAACAGTGGGCTCGCAAACCTGCAACCTATGAGAATTTTGAGGACACTCTGAAGTTTGACTGGGATCTAAGGGAGTCTCTAATCTATAGGTAGCATAGGGTTCATCCCATGGGTGCAGGACAACTATAGTAGGATTCAATAGTTGAAACACAGTGTGTCACAAAAGTTTCCCCTAAAGTCACCATACATAGGGAAAATAGGAAACTGTAGCTAACTGTACCCTTTACAAAATATCCATTACAGGGGCTGGGCATGGTGGCTCACGCCTATAATCCTAGTATTCTGGAGACCAAGGCAGGTGGATTGCCTGAGTGCACAGGTTTGAGACCAGCCTGAGCCAGAGTGAGAACTCATCTCTAAAAATAGCCAGGTGTTGTGTTGGGCACCTGTAGTCCCAGCTACTTGGGAGGCTGAGACAATTACTTGAGCTCAAGAATTTGAGATTGATGTCTGTTATGACATCACGGCACTCTACCAAGGGTGATGAAGTGAAACTCTGTCTCAAAAAAATAAATATCCATTACAAATTTTACTAAGAGGTGGCCAACATATACAGAATATTTTGTAAAATTTTATAATGACTATTTTGTAAATAAGGTATGTTTAGCTATAATTTTCCATTTTCCCTATGTATGGGTACTTTAGGGACAGCCTGTATTGTTGTCTTCAGAGCTTGGGACCAAAGAAGAACCTTACAGAGAATTATTTATCATCTCTACATAAAGGATGGTTTACTCCTTAGGATGGATTCTATCCCAAAAGTTGAGGTTTCAAAACTGTTAGCTGGCATCACGTAATTCTTCAAAAAGCCTAACAAAGAACTTGGATTCTTTGAGGACTGAATCCTTCATATATATGCTGAAATTATTTGGCATGCTTATCTTTCATTACATAAGATTTTATTCACTTAAAATGAGCTTAATAGCAGATCCACCTTAGGTAATGGCTGGGGCAGTGCTAGCTGTGAGGCTTGAGAAAGCACAGAACTCCGACATCATCTACCTAACAAGGCCTTTAGTTTCTTGGGTTGTCCATACACAAAGGACACATCTTACTTCCAGTCTGAGGACAAGAGAGATCCAAACATGCCTGAGAATTCCAATCGACTTAGAAACAGAAGCTGGTGAATCCTAACTCCACTCACTATTAATTTACATGAGATCACAGTTCTTTTTTTTTTTTTTGAGACAGTCTCACTATGTTGCCCTGGGCAGAGTGCTGTGGCATCATAGCTCACAGCAACCTCTAACTCTTGGGCTTAAGAGATTCTCTTGCCTTAGCCTCCCAAGTAGCTGAGACTACAGGCACCCACTACGACGCCTGGCTATTTTTTGTTGGAGTTGTCATTGTTTAGCAGGCCCAGGTTGAGTTCAAACCTGCCGGCCCTGGTGTATGTGTTCGGCATCATAACCACTGAGGTACTGGCACTGAGCTGAGATTATAATTTCTATTCCTCTTACAGTTCATCCAATTGATAGAATAACGTGAGGTGGCTTGGCACCTGTGGCTCAACGGGCTAAGGCGCCAGCCACGTACACCTGAGCTGGCAGGTTCAAATCCAGCCCAGGCTCGCCAAACAATGATGGCTGCAACCAAAAAATGGCGGGTATTGTGGCAGGCACCTGTAGTCCCAGCTACTTGGGAGGCGGAGGCAAGAGACTCGCTTGAGCCCAGGAATTGGAGGTTGCTGTGAGCTGTGATGCCACAGCACTCTATCCAGGGTGACAGCTTGAGGCTCTGTCTCAAAAGAATAACATGAGGAATAAACAGAATTATATAAAAATTAGGACAAGAAAAAATTAGCCTAAGATTTCTGAAGAAAACTCAAATGATGGTCCATGAGACTGCCAAATTTGAGAGAGGAACAAAATCATCAGGGGGAACATGCTTCTTAGGTCCTAAAAATAAAAACTTCTCATCTTAAATTGTTATTATCTTTTTAAGAGAATATTTAACATGAAGGAAAGCCATACTACTGATGTTTAGTCTAAAAGTGGGCTAAATAATTTATTATTTTTCCTCTAATGGTTCCAGAAATTATCTTTCCTAAAAAAATGTTTAAAGATAAAACTTTAAAGGGTGAGACGGTCACATAGTGTAGAATGATAAAAGTACTTTTTATTCAGTGCATAATAGTTTTTTCAACTTAATTCATAATTACAGTACAAAAAAATTCCCTTGAGTCTTTTTATGTTACATCTTAATTAGTCTTAAGAAAAAAAATGTTAAAATTTAAAACCTTTGAAGTTATTATTGAAAGCTTAGGCATATCTATGAACATGAGGCATATCTATGCATATGTATATCCAAATGTGTGTGTGTGTATGTGTATATATATGCTCTTTTGTACGAACCACTCAAAAACAACTTTAAAGTCATTCTTTTTCTGTATTTAAAACTGTCCTGTTAAATATTTAGAAGCTCCACAGGTGGTGGCTTTAATGGAATTTTTCCCAGAGTAAATTTCTTGGATTGAAACTGTTCCAGTTCTTCCACTGTTAGTTTATCCTTGGGTGTGAATAATACATTATCTGTTGCAATGATGCTGTTTGATACCAAGAGAGAGGTGGATATGCTGCTATTACCAAAGGTGTCATTAGATGGCTTGGAAAAAGCAGTATAAGAATGTGAGCCTGGACTACCAAAACCAGTCACAGAACTGACACTTCCAAAGGCTGGGACCACTGGAGCTCTGACAGGGCCTGCTGCTAAGGAAGCTGGATATACTGAAAATTCAGGTGATCCAAAACTAGAAGCTTCAGGGTTTTTAAATGGAAACGAAGTGGCCGATGTGACTTCAGCTTTCCCAAATCCAAAAACTGGAGTAGAAGTAGACATGGCAGAAATGGCAGAAGTTACAGCTCCAAATGCTGGAGGACTTCCAAACAAAGAAGGGCTTCCAGAAGGGGCAATGACAAACCCTGGGTTTGTATTAAAACTAAAATTCTGAGCATTACCACTGCTGCTGCTATTAACTGGAAAACCTACAGAAAAACAAAACAAAAATGATCTATTATAGTCAGAAATACAGTCATATTAGCGCCTCTCCACCATGTTTAGATGTTTAGAAGCTTATTATAAGGAATAGAAGTGTAAATGGTAGGCTACAACAAAGCCACTACTATTATCCTGTTCTTCCTGCTATTAATCCCATTTATACTGTGATTACTCTCCCAACTCCCAACAAATCAAGGACTAGGGAGTGGGCTTTCACTCTTGATTTGCCATCCATCTCACCAGAGCAGACATATAAGGATAATGCTATGCTGTTTTATACAGTGAAAAGAAAGTTCTCAAAGGTGATGCTATCAAAGCTATGCATTTCTATGAAACTCTTGAAAAACCATTCCTAAAATGCACTTCTAAAGCATGAGCCATAGGATCTTTCGAAGAACATGCCAGTTCTAGCTTCCCTTTCACAAATGCTTGATGAGCTAAATTCTTTGAGGCTTTATTATGGAAGATGGTAGAATTTACAAAGATGATTTAAAATGGCAAGTCAGGCTTTATAATTTGAAACCTATAAATCCTATTACTTACCTGGTGATCCAAATGTTGTTGCTTGCCTACTACCAAATCCAAATGTGGGTGGTGACTGGTTTACTCCATCCTTTATATCAGAGAGCTTTAAAAAAGTATTCAAACAGTAAAGTGCTTGACGAATAATTTGCAAGTACCTTTTCTATACACTTTACAACCAAATTCAATTTTTAAAACATGCATGTAAAAATGTGAAGTTAAATTTTTAACATGGTAAATGCCCATATGATGATGAAAAGGGAAAGATGTAATACTATATAAGCAGTATAAGCTCAACTAATAATATGAATATACATAGAAAAAAGTAGACATTAATAAGTTAATAGTAATTGCCTCTGGCTGATAAATTATGGGTGACTTAAATTTTATATATGCTTTTTTATATTTTCTAAATTTCTACAGTGAGCACATATTATAGTCAGAAGTTTTTTTTTTAAATATGGAACGCTAGGCGGCGCCTGTGGCTCAAAGGAGTAGGGCGCTGACCCCATATACCGGAGGTGGTGGGTTCAAACCCAGCCCTGGCCAAAAACTGCAATAAATAAATCAATAAACAAATGAATGAATAAAATAAAATATGAAACGCTTCATGAATTTGCATGTCATCCTTGAGCAGGGAACATACTAATCTTCTCTGTATCATTCCAATTTTAGTATATGTGCTGCTGAAGTGAGCACTAGAAAACTATTTTTTAATAATACTGTTTTTTAGTGCCTATATTATAAGTTTGATCCGCATTTATTAAGAAATCTAGATATCAGGTAAAAGGGACTTTTATGGGATAGCAGATTTACAATTGCATTATTAAAAGCTAATCACTAAAATCCATTTCCTGTTTCCTGAAAGTACTTCATGGTCTTGCTAAAGCATATCCTAGAATATATCATATATGTTTTAAAATATGAGAGTAGTATTCCTTACTCTAGAAATGTCTTTCATCCCTGTTTACTGAAATCTTACTCTCCTTTTCAAGGAACTTTTCACTTACTCCTTTCCTCTAAGCAGCCTTTCCTAACTAATCAACCCAAGCAGATAAAATGATTTCTTTCATTTGGAAGCACCAATAGCATTTTTTAAAGAATCACCTTTTTTGAGGTATAGTTTACATACAACAAAATGCACCCATTTTATGTATTTATTTCATTACATTTTGACAACTTATAACCACAACTGAGATTCAGAACATTCTACCACCCACAAAAATGTTTTTGTGAACCTCCCCTCCCCCTTTTTGGAGATAAAGTCTCACTCTCTTGCCCCAGGCTAGAGTATTGCGACATCATAGATCACTGAACCTCAAACTCTTGGGCTCAAGCCATCTTCTTGCCTCAGCCTTCCAAATAGCTGGGTCTACAGGTGCCTGCCACATTGCCCCGATATTTTTTGGTTGTAGTTGTCATTGTTGTTTGGCAGGCCCGGGCTGGATTCAAACCTGCCAGCTCTAGTGTATATGGCTGGCGCCCTAGCCGCTGAGCTACAGGCACCCAGCCAGTGATTGATCTCTTAATAATGAAACATATACAAAAACATACGGAAATAATTCCCAAAGATTAGTTAGTCTCCTTTATGTTAACATTTTCATTTCTAGAAACCCAAGGAAACACCAAAGAAGTTTAATGCAAAAAGATGCTCAGTAAAGGATGATTTATGACAGTGAAAAACACGGAAATAACTTCACCTTCCAACAAAAGAGATCCTCATAGACCAGACGGAATTCTGTGCCTCCATGTAGAAGTATAAGGACAGGTCAGCTACTTGGGAAAAAAATTCTGCTATGCAGTTAAGGGGGAAGAAAAGATAAAAATAGTAGATACACCATGTTTGACGTAAACTCTAATATGAACAAAGCAGAAGGTAATGTATCAAAGTGCAAATGCAGTTTTATTAAGAATTATGGGAGTTTTATTTTTCTTAAGTCCACATTTGCTGAAGTATGGTTGTTTTACCTTCATGTTTTAAAAAACATATTGAAAGCGTTACATCAACTACAGCACTATATAAATGTAAAATATTATCACTGAGAGGGCAGCTTATTCTTGTCTAAGACTGAAATACATTCACTCCAGATTAACTCTGGCTTCCAATCTCTGTGGAGAGTGTAGGGAGGGGGAAGGTGGCCTGTTTGGGGTTTGTACAACAGTCCCCCATGGGACCGCGCTATGGCTCTCCCCTCTAGGGAGCACTATGTAGGGCCCCCCCTTCCCCAGGAGTGGGGCTGGTGACCCAGCTATATGGCAGGAAGAGAGGCCCTGCAGGGCAGCCTCACCAGTCTGGAACGGCCCTGCCCAGTCCAGCCCCAGTCAGGAGAGGGACACTTCCAGACCCATTCCTGGACGCCTGGGCGCTCCCAATTTTTCACCAGGGACTAAGTGGCAAGGTGTGCTCTTAGCATGTCAGGCCCTGGCTACACTGACGCTGGGCCTTGCTGCCACCACTGCTGGAACTCCCCTCACTGTGTTGTCTTAAAGGATGGCTCTGCAGTAGAGCTATTTACATGAGGTAAGACCAGGAAACTCACTTTTTTCCAAATGCCCACCATCTGAGCTTATTCTCCCCTCCAGAAATATAACCAAGTTCGCTGAGAAGTAAATCTGTTCATGATTCTTCTATTTTATTATTACTCTCAATGTAACAGTTTACAGAAGAAATTCCAGATTGAACCACGCCCGTCCAAGGACACAGTAGCTGATAGACATTTTTTTTCTTTTTAAATCTGTAGGAAAGATTTACTTCCTTGTCAATGATTTCCAGACCCAGTAAGGAAACAGGTGACAGGACTTCCTAAAATGGTCCTTACCACCCCGCTCCTAAAGTGTGTCCTTGCAGGGAAGCGTCCTAGCAAGTTCCCCTGACTGTCGATAAGGCAAGGCTCACACTTCTGGAGGAACAGGTGGTCTGAACCTGCGAGGCCAGGAAGGAGGGACAGTGCTCTCCGTGTTGGGTGGCTCAGGAAGTGGCTCCATCACGTCAGTCGCCGAGGTTTGCTCCCAGGGGGAAATTCCTGCCGGCTGGGGGCTGGACCACGCACAAGAGCTTGGCCACATCTAGCGCGTTCACCGGGTCCCCGTCCCCGGCCACCGCGTCCCCGGCGCTCAGCAGACTGTCGGGCACCGGCACATAGTAGGTGCTCAGCAGATGCTCATTGAACTGGAGGGCGAAGGGCCTCCCCTGGCCGTGCAGCCTCCGGTGCTCCCGGAGGTGCGCGCTCCAGCCGAACACCTCGCCGCACTCGTCGCACTTGAGCGCCTTGTCCCCGGAGTGAACCTTCTGGTGTTTGACGAGGCAGTGGTTCTGGCTGAAGGCCTTGCCGCACTCGCTGCACTGGTAGGGCTTCTCGCCGGTGTGCACGCGCTGGTGCACGATGAGGGACGAGTGGCAGCTGAAGGCCTTCCAGCACCTGCTGCAGTCGAAGGGCTTCTCGCCGGTGTGCACGCGCTGGTGCACGATGAGGTAGGAATGCGAGCTGAAGGCCTTGCCGCACTCATCGCACTTGAAGGGCTTCTCGCCGCTGTGGATGCGGCGGTGCACCACGAGGTAGGCGTGGCAGCTGAAGGCCTTGCCGCAGTCACCGCAGGCGAAGGGCTTCTCGCCCGTGTGCGTCCGCTGGTGCAGCGTCAGGCGCGAGCGGCTGTTGAAGGCCTTCTTGCACTCGTCGCACTTGAACGGCTTGTCCCCATTGTGGATCTTCTCGTGCACGGTGAGGGACGAGTGGCAGGTGAAGGCCTTGCCGCAGACGCCGCACTTGTAGGGCTTCTCGCCGGTGTGGATGCGGTGGTGGCGCGTGAGGTGCGTGCGCTGGTTGAAGGCCTTGCCGCACTCGCCGCACTTGTAGGGCTTCTCGCCCGTGTGCACGCGCAGGTGCATGTTGAGCAGCGAGCTGCAGCTGAAGGCCTTGTCGCAGGCGCTGCACTTGTAGGGCCGCTCGCCCGTGTGAGTGCGCTGGTGCACGTTGAGGGACGAGTGGCAGCTGAAGGCCTTGCCACACTGGCTGCAGAAGAAGGGCCTCTGGCCAGGCCGGCTGCGCCGGTGCCCCAGCAGGCCCGTGCCCCACGGGGACGCCCTGCCTCGCTCACCGCACGCGCGCGCCCCCTCCCGGCCTGGCCAGCGCCGAGGCACCGCCCGCACTGTGCCCTGCCCAGGGGCCTCCCCACGCTCCCCGCATGCAGCGCCGCCCAGGAACTTCCTGGGCAGGTGCGCGCCCAGGAACTTCCTGGGCTCGCCAGACTTGAAAGCGCTTTCCCTGGCACATGTCCTCCGGGCAGCTCTGCTTCCATCCTCAGAGGACCGGACGTCCTCGCCCTGTCTGCCCAGAGAGGGTCCTCCTGGAGGAAGGCTGTGCTGCGCAAAGACGGCGCATCCGAGGGGGCATTTCTCCTCGGACTCCCTGGGGCTTGGCTCCATAGGGATGTCCCTGGGGGTGACAGATGCTCCTGGCCAGGGCAAGGCTGGGCTCTGCTGCAGAGCATTCACCGGGTTGTCCCCAGCCCATGCCTCGCTCCAGCTGGCGCTGAGAAGGCCGGGCACAGTCAGCTCCAGGGACGGCTCATCTTTGCAAACGTCCTGCTGGAGTGAGAACGCCTCCTTCGCTTTGGGCCTAGGCTCCGACTCTGTAAGAAATCAAAAAAGGAGTTTCCTCTGAATAGATGGAAGCATGTCACTGCAATTCGGAGTGTTTTGCTTGTTTTGAGACACAGTTATGCTTTGTACCCAAGGCTGGTGTAGAGCGGCACGATCATAGCTCATAAACATATTAACCAAACAGAAACATTACTTTTTTTTTTTTTTTTGTAGAGACAGAGACTCACTTTGTTGCCCTCGGTACAGTTCTGTGGTGTCACAGCTCACAGCAACCTCCAGCTCTGGGGCTTAGCCGATTCTCTTGCCTCAGCCTCCCGAGTAGCTGGGCTACAGGCGCCCAGCACAACGTCCGGCTATTTTTTTGTTGCAGTTTGACCGGGGCCGGGTTTGAACCCACCACCCTCCGTATATGGGGACGGTGCCCTACCGACTGAGCCACAGGTGCCACCCCAGAAACATTACTTTTTAAAAAGTATAATTTTGGCAAAGAGAGCAGACAGCAGTGGCGGCTGGGGTGGGAAGCAAAGTGCAAGAAGTTGGGGCTCCAGCTGCCAACACTGTTTGGGGCCTGGGGCGGTGTGTGGGGGAGTTGGGAGGACTGCGGAGGGGCCATCTCGTTCCTCCACCCAGCCACCTGGCCACGCACACGCACAGCCCCGTGGCTCTCTGTTTAGCTGCACGTTGCAGCCTTTCCCACAAAAAGGTTTGTGTTTCACACTTGCCAGGTAGGTACCCACACACTCAGCGGGCACTATTCACTCAGCTTTTTTTCAGACCAACTTCTGCTCAGGACCTGTCTCTGGCCACTTTCACCTGGGAAGGCTGGCACCTTGGCTGTGGCCCAGTGGGTGTAGCTGATCCTGAGCCTGAACTGATCCTGGCCCTTTCTTTTTCTTCTCATTCCTTCACCCAGGCTACAGTGCCACGGTTTCAGCCTAGCTCACAGCAACCTCAAACTCCTGGGCTCAAGCAATCCTCCTGTGTCAGCCTCTAGAGTAGCTGGGAGTACGGGTGCCCACCGTAATGCCTGGTGAATTTTTTTATTTTTAGTAGAGATGGGGGTCTTGCTCTTGCTCAGGCTGGTCTCGAACTCCTGAGTTCAAGCAATCCACCTGCCTCAGCCTCCCAGAGTGCTAGAGCGAGCCACCACACCTGGCCTACTCACTGTCCACTAAATCAGGCTGTGACTGTTCAATCCACCTATTCATTAACTGACTCAGAGAGAAGGCTATGGGAACAAAAATGTCAGAGGAGAAAAACTGACACCAACTTCTGCTCCGGACCTATCTCTGGCCACTTTCACTTGAGAAGGCCGGCACCTTGGCTGTGGGTAGAGCTGAGCCTGAGCCTGAACTGACCCTGGTCCTGGTCAGTGTGGGCCCCCCCCATGTCCTCACTGCTCCTGTCCCCTCTTCTTGGTGATTGAAGCCCCAATCCCAATCTCGTGTACACTTCCCGCCCCCAGCTAATTCCCCTTGTTAAATGTTTCTACACAATATGTATGAGTCCTGAGTCCCCATTAGCTAGCAGGTGTCTGGTTGGTTTTGTTCACTGCCGTATCCCCAGTACTGGTCCTGGCTCACAGTCAGTGTTTAGCACATGTTGGAGGCAGGGAGGGTCGAGCAGGGGCCCTGGGAAGGCAGGGTGGAACCCAGGCAGTGGGAATGTAGAAGGAAAACCGGAGCCACACAAGGAGAGGAAGGCCCAGCAGCTCCCCCCGTGTCTCCAGCTCACCTGGACAAGGGCCTCCAGGGACTTCCCTCTGCACCTGCCACGGCTCCTCACCTCGTTCCAGGTGGGAAATCACGTCTGGCTTGCGGACTGGAGGCCCTGCTCGTGGGAGAAAGTGGCAGGGCTAGGTGTGCTGTGGCTCTCCAGGCCCAGCTGCCCTTCTGAGACACCTCGTGAACAATGAATCACAGGGGAAGTGACATGTGCACCATCGCCCTGGAACCCGAAGCCTCAGGGACCTGACACTAGTGAGGGGTCTCGGACACAGAACCCAAACTGCAATGGATCCTCTGAAGACCGCACACGTGCTGACACTCTCCCTTCGTTGCTGGGCAGGCTGGGCTCCAGGGCCCCCGAGTCCCACTCTCCTCCCTAACAGTAGTCTGCCCTCCCTGCCCCCCACTTGCAACCAGAGGCAACTCCAAGTGACGGTGTCACCAGCTGCTATGCTCTTGGCATGACAGAGGCAAAGGCTACATCTCCCATGTCGTGACACATCTGGAACCAGGGCTGGTGCTAAAGGCATCCTTGGTAATATCTCCCATGGGACAGAAGCTGAGTGCGAGTGGACACCTAGCTTCAAGGGAGCCCTCTTACCAAGGGCAAGAAGGTTCTGGTAGTTCTCCAACATCACATCCCGGTACAGGGCCCTCTGAGGGGAGTCCAGCTGACCCCATTCCTCTTGGGTGAAATCCACAGCCACATCCTTGAAAGTCACCAGTTCCTGGAATGACATGCACCTCTCACTCACCCAAGACACCAGTGGCTCTGTCTGCAGGGTTTCAAGGCAGCCACAGATTGGTGAAGGGCCCTGTGAGTACAGGGTTAACCTCAGGTGACCTTCTCCCAAACACAGAAGGTTGTGCTGTGGACATTAACCATGGTTGAGTTGGGGACCGGGGTGGGGTGGTGGTGGCTGGGAATCGGCACACGTGCTCCCCACCAGTCTCTTGGACTGGAAGGGAGACTCTGAATGGACACTGCTGGGTTGTGGCCACTCGAGGTGGGGCTCGAGACCACTCGAGGTGGGGGCTGCACGCGGCTGCTGCACAATGCACCGTATCCTGTATGAGATGCTCTCTCCTTTCTTGGGTCAAGAATTTCAAACTTAAAAAACTGGAAAGAATACTACAAAGAACCCAGCAACTCTATTCAAAAGTCACTATTAGAGAAGGATCCAATCCGATTAGAAACTATGATTACATTTGAAGGATGGGAACCTTGTATGCACCGGCAAGTTCTATGCCCCCAGGGATCAAGAGAGTCCACTTGGAGTCCCCATCTGACTCCTGACTGCCCTCCCTACTCCCCTGGCCTGGCATCCCAGCTGCCATCCCATCCCAGACTAGCTTTGATCTCTGAAAGCAACAAACTAATGCCAAGTAATTTCACTGCAGCCCAGAAAAAAAATCCTAGAAACATTTAAGGGATTCCAAAAACCCACTTAATAAAGTAAAATTCACAATGTCTAACATCCAATCAAATAAAGGAAAAAAGTTAATGAAATCAGAGGAAATAAGAGTATACTAGAATATAGAAAAAAAGTAGCTGGGCATCATTGTGGGCACCTGTAGGAGTGCCGGCTACTTGGGAGCCTGAGGGAAGAGGATCATGAGGTTGCTGTGAGCTGTGATGATGCCAGGGCACTCTACCCAGGGCGACAGAGTCAGGCTCTTTCTTTCAAAGAGAAAAAAAAAAGTATACTAGAATAGCATTTGTTTACCTCAAAAGAAGGCATTAAGGAACAGAGAAACAAAAAGATACAAGACGTAGAAAACAAATAGCAAAATAGCAGAGAGAAATCCAATCATATTTAATTCCATTAATATGAATGGTCTAAACACTCCAATTAAAAGGTGGAGATTGTCAAACTGAATAAAAAAGCAAGACTCAACTACATGCCACGTAAAGAAACCCACTTTTTTTTTTTTTTGAGACAGAGTCTCATTCTGTCCCCTTGGGTAGAGTGCTGTGGTGTCACAGCTCACAGTAACCTCAGACTCTTGGGCTCAAGAGACCCTCATGCCTCAGCCTCCTGAATAGCTGGGACTACAGGCGCCCACCACCACACTGGGCTGAGTTTTTATTTTTAGTAGAGATGGGGGTCTCACTCTTATTTTCTGTCTCAAAAACAAACAAACAAACAAAAAACACCAAAACTGACAGGACAATTAACTCTATTATTCAATCAACTGGTATTTAAAGAACATTTGAGCTAAAGAAGCAGAATATACAATCTTCTGAAGTGTGCACAAAATATACACCAAAGTAAACCACACTCTGGGAAATAAAATGAGTCTTAGTAAATTAGAAAAATTCACTAAGAATAATGACTAACACAGAATTAAACCAGGAATCAATAAGAGGAAGCTATCTGGAAAATGCCCTAAATATTTGGAAATTAAAACAATACGCTCCAAAATAACACGTTGGCTGAAGAAAAAAAAGTCACAAGGGGAAATGAGAAACTACTTCCAACCAAATACAAAAAGAAAACACAACATAACAAAAGTTGTAGGATAGAGATAAGACAGTGTTTAGAAATTCATAGCATCCCAGCTACTATCGCTTGAGCCCAGAAATTGGAGGTTGCAGGGAGGGATGGGATGATACACCACTGTATTCCACCCTAGCAACAGAGCAAGACTTTGTCTCCAAAAAACTCCCCAAGGCACTAAAAAAAAAGAGAGAAATTTATAGCACTGAAAGCTAATATGAGAAAACAAAGCTGTCAAATCAATATCTAATTTTTACTCTTAAGAAACCAAAGTAAAGGAAGAAACCTATGAGATCGAAAACAGGAAAAAAAAAATAGAGAAAACCAATGAAACTAAAAGATGTTTCTTTTCGAGATACAGTCTCACTCTGTTGCCCAGGTGAGAGTGTCATGACATCATCATAGCTCACAGGAACCTCAAACTCCTGGGCTTAAGCGATCCTCCTGCCTCAGCCTCCTAAAGTGCTAGAATTACATGCGTGAAGCTACCATGCCATTTACAAATGATGGTTCTTTGAAAAGATACATAAAATTGACAATTCAATATATATTTACCTTTTGGCTCAGCAATTTCACACCTAGGTATTTATTCAAAAGAAATTAAAACACATGGCCATATTTGTACTTAAACGTCTATAGCATGTTACTTGTAACAGCCCAAACCTGCTAACAACCTAAATGTCCGTCGCTGGGGAGCAGATAGGCATATTGTGTAATATCCATCCAATAGAGTTGTTGCCTTAATTGTATGCCCTCCCCCTAGTTCCCATGTTGAAGCCCCAACACCCAGTAGCTCAGAATGTCACTGTGTTTGGAGAGGTAGTTAAGTTAAAATAAATTCACTGCAGTGGACCCTACTCCAATATAACTGGTGGCCTCATAAGAGGGAATTTGAATGTACACAGGTATGAAGGTAAGAAAGAGCAGGTGCAGATGTTTAGAGAAAGGGGCCATCTTTAAGCCCAGGAGAGAGGCTGCAGAGGAGATCACTCCTGCTGACCCCTTGATTTCAGAGACTTCTAGACTCTGAACTGAGAGAAACTGAACCTCTGGTGTGTCAGTCCCCCAGTTTGTGGCGCTTTGTCATGGCAACCACAGCAGACTAATACAAATGGAATATTACTCAGCAACAAAAAGGACCAAACTACTGATTCACACAACAGCATGGACTAACTCAAAAGCACATGCTGTGTGAAACAGGTCAGAGACAGAAGACCACAGGGTATATAATTCCATACAAAATTCTTAAAAAGGCAAAACTATAGTGGTTGACAAGGGGTGAGGGGAGAGCGCTGCATCCAGAGTGGCCCATGGAGATTTGGGGAGATGGGAAGTTAATGTTCCATATCACAGTGGTGCCGCTGGTCACACACCTCTGTACATTTGTAAACTTAACATCAGAGAACTGTGCTGTATATAATTAATATCTCAATAAAGCTATCTCCAAAAAGCACTGGATTTCAGGAAGATGAGAAGGTGGTGTGGTGAGGATGGATGCTGAGATCATGCCCCTAACTGAGGCACACAGGCCTGAAGGAGGATGGTGGCTGCACTGGCCACAGGAAGGAGAAAATGGGCTGCAATAAAGCTCCAGAGCCATCGGAGTGTGGTGCTGAGTGCGGGGCATCAATCAGCACGAGTAGGGCAGGGTCTGAGCCCACTGCAGGCCCTTTGGGTATCTCCAGCCCCTTGGGAGAAGCCCATGTCCAATCTGTCATTTTGCAGGAAAAAGAACAAAATTCCCAGGGGGTACGCGTGGGAATCAAATGCTGATGTGGTCATGAAACCACCAAAGAAGTCATGTTGGACCATGTGAGAAGTGCCAAGAGATCAGAAAAAGCTTAACCATGAACATGGGTGAGACTGTTGGGAGAGAAAGCCTCAGGTGAGGAGTGTTGCAGCCCATATAGCCTATGGCTAGGAGGAGTGAGAGTTATAAGAAATACCTTTATAGCTCAATAATGGAACACCTGGGTGGCAAGGGCGTGGAGAAGGAGTTAGTTTTCCTAACAAGCATGAGAGCTCGCGAGATGAGAACAGTGGTAAATTGGCAGTCTCTACACCTGTGGTGTTGAGGGGCATGAGATTAGCCTTATACTAGGCTGGAAGAGAAGGCAGTCAAGGAGCATGCGCATTCTATCATGGACCCGCCTACTCTGACTCTGTCTCCTGCGTGCAGAACACCAGCACAGCGTCTCTCTGCTGAAGATTACCAAGCTCTACTAAAGACTAAGATCTATCTTTCTAAGAAGACTGCTTTACTCTCTCTAAGACTCACACTGTCTTTCTCTCTCTCTCTCCTGCTGAAGTAGACAGCCCTCAGGCACCTAAGAGAAACTGAACCTGAGCAAGGTAACTTAGTGGTCCGCGTCCGGAACCTAGTTAAGCCGGGCCGAGACCTGGCCAGTCCTGGGCCCTGACAAGTGGTGTCAGAAGTGACATGTGACAGAGGAGTGCTTAGGACAACAGACTTGTTCTACAAAGATCTAACAAGCTGGTATTTTAGCAATAACAAACATGCACAAGAAGGGCACTACCACCCTAAGGTAGCTGCACACACAGACCCACACACATGCACACACATTTTTTCCCTTCACCTTCACTTATCTGAGTGTAAGCTGCAAAATCATGACATCCCCCCCTCCGTCCTTCAGCTTCTGTCTCCCACAGGTATCCTCTTATATCATCACGGGACCATCATCACACCAAAGAAATTTACTATGATACAGTATTATCTCACATAACAACCCATTTTCGAATCTTCTCAATTGTCCCAAACTGCTTTTTATTAATCTTTTTTTTGGACACCTATGCTCCAATCAAGGATTGTGCATTACATTTGTCTGCCACGTCTCGAGTGTTTCACAGAACTGTGGAGCATTCTAACACACTGTGGGAGCCAGGCACATCTCATCATACACGTTTTATAGCTTTTTCTGTGTATTGTCCACCCTCACCTTTTTTGAGTGAGAGATTGACAGTCAGTCACAAATCCTAAAAAAAACAAAAAGCAAAATCAAAGAACTCTCAACCCTCCAGACCTTACACTACCCCATACTCTCCTTGTCAAATGTACCCTTCTAAATACCACCATGGGGTGGGGTAGTTTAGGTGGAAAAACAAAATTAGAGCAAAGTCCAAAATCAGTAAGAGGAGGGATCTGGGTCCCGCTTAGCTGCAGAAGTGGCCCTGGGGCCAGTTCCCTGCTGAGCCCCCAGATTCTCTAAACTTCCGGATCTCTGCATGACAGCCCTACATCAAGGCCAGGTACAGAGGACAGCTCCCAGGGATGCTTCACTCTTACCCCAGGGCTGCAGTGCCATCTTGGCTCAGCTATTCCACATGCCCCTGCCTGAATCTATCCCAGTAAACTCCCCCAAACAAGGACCAACCAGTGAAAACCTTTGGTGATGTGCAACAGCCCCTGACCAGCATGTGGAGATAAGCAAACTGACCTCAAGTGAGCTGCCACCCACTTGCTTGGGTTCCACTAAAAACAATTCTCAGAGCTCCCAGCACAGTGCTGGCCATACAGCTCTGGCAACTCACCCACTGAACCAGACTGGAAGGGACATTCAAGAGAGTTCATCTCCAGGGCACAACTGGGACAACTTGACTGAAGCTGTCCCTGCTGCCCAGAGCTTCCTGAGGCCTGCAGGGCAGATCCCCAGGTGAAGGTCTGAGGACGACTGCAGATCCAGAGCTGGGGAAGGAACATGCTAACACTCTTCATAAAGAGGGAAGAAAAGACAGCCACTCACCTCGGACCTGGCTTCCAGACGACCCCTCCTGGATATATCCCCTGGATTCTCTTTGAGAGAAAGAGCTCGATTCTGAGAAAGAGCTGGGGAAAGAAAAATGAGTTAAGGGGGTGCTGTTCTGCCCACACCACCAGGCTCAAGGCTGAGTTAAAGCAAAGGTGGGAATCAGAGAGACAGAAACTGTCTAGCCAAGGTGGTGGGGCACAAGCCTTTACAGCCAGCACAACCTGAGACGCATCAGGGGACTGATTCCGTGTTTGAGACACTTCAATTAAGGAAGAAAAACTCTGCCCTTCCTTTCTTCCCACCAAGCATGTTTGAATGGGAACAAGTGTTGCTCACAGTGAGGAAGCAGGAGGCCTGATCTGCAGAGTGGGTCTGGACACTAGAGTGAATGTCCTGGGTGTCAGCGTCCCTCAAGTGCAAGTCCACGGACCCGCGGACAAAAAGAGCGAAGCTGTACCTGTCTCCGCCGGCTTGGGGGCAGAGGTCTCCATGGTTTCCCTCGCCAGCGTCCCCCCGAGGAGCGGCAGCTCGGTAGCCTCCTGGTCCCCAGGTCAGGCCCAGAGAACAGCTCAGGGACAGCGGCCTGCAGGGGAGCCTCGCGCGTCGCCACGCGCTCGCGGCTGCACCACCGGGCACGGAGCCCCCTGCCCGCCCCCCAGGCTGCGGCCGGGCTCAGGCGGGCTCCGCAAACTCCCCGCACCCCACACTGGGCTCGCCCCCATAACAGCCGTCCGCTGACACACCCGCGCCCCGCACGGGGCTCACCCCTGACCCCATCGCACGCTGTCACACACCACCCCGGGAGAACCCGAGCTCGGGGGCCGAGGCCAGGTCCGCCGGCCGGAGCCAGCGAGAAGGGAGCTCGGCTAGCAGATAGGGCCAGGGACAGAAGGAAAAGTGCGGCCGACGCTCAGAACGAGTGCGCGGACCGGCCTCCCACAAAAGCACGGCAACCGCCACAAAGAGCCGTCCGGCCGGCCCCTGCGGGAAAGTGCGCACGCGCGGAACGAATGCGAACTACGCCTCCCGACAGCTCTCGCGCCGCGCATGCGTACAGCTCCATTTCCCAGCAGGCAACCGGTTTCGGGATCGCCCTGGAGTTCACCTGGACGCTCGCGGGTATGTCCTCTGGCTGGTAGGCTGCTTGCTGCGGAAAGAGAACGGAGCGCGGTGTACCTCGGTGCGGGGCCGCTGCTGGGTAGAGTGTGCTGGAGTACAGGGAGGGCGGCGTCCAGGAACCGGGAATTAACCTGTCGGTCGGTCCCTGTCTCCGGGTGGAGTCGGTTGGGTTCTGGCTGGTCAGTCTGCGGGAAAAGCTCAGGCCCCAGGAATACTGGCGGTGGTGGGCTTGCCCTCGAGGGGCCTCTAGCCCTGCCCCTGCTCTTCCCTCTGGAGCCGGCCACCTGGGAGAGCCCTAGTCCTGCTCCCAGACAGGCCGGGTGGCCCTCACTGAGCCCTCCCTCAGGCTTTGGGGAAGGAGGGTCTGGGTGGCAGCCACATTTTGAGAAAAATCGGTATTAAAATTTGTAACGCTCAAGCCACGTTTGAATTATGCAATTAGAGGAGGTGCACTGCGTGCAGTATTCGCCTTTTGTTATGGGTATATATATTATTACAATTTTAATACCGTTTTGCCTTTCTTTTTTTTTTTTTTTGAGACAGAGTCTTACTAGGTAACGCTCGGTTCCGTGGCGTCACAGCTCACAGCAACCTCAAACTCTTGGACTTAAGTGATCCTCTTGCCTCAGCCGCCCAAGTAGCTGGGACTACAGGTGCCCGCAACAACGCCCGGCTATTTTTGGTTGCAGTTGTCATTTTGTTTTAGCAGGCCCAGGCCCCATGAACCTGCCAGCTTCAGCGTATGTGGCTGGCGCCCTGCTCACTGAACTACGGGCTCTGAGCCCTAAAAAATAGTTTTAATACCTGTTCCAATAATTGCAAAGTATTAATAGCTTGTGTCACACCAATCCTATTGCCAATAATAATTCTAAACTTGCACAGAGGCAAACAGATCTAAAGTAGAAAGCAGTAGTCTTTTTTTTTTTTTTTTTTTTTTCCGAGACAGCGTCTGAAGCTGTTGCTCTGGGTAGAGTGCCGTGGCGTCACAGCTCACAGTAACTTCAAAATCTTGGGCTTAAGCGAGTCTCTTGCCTCAGCCTCCCAAGTAGCTGGGATTACAGGCACTCACCACAACATCCCGCTATTTTTTGGTTGTAGTTGTCATTGTTTGGCAGGCCTGGGCTGGATTTGAACCTGCCAGCTCTGTATGTGGCTGGCGCGCTAGCCACTTGAGCGACAGGCGCCAGCCAGAAAGCAGTAATCTTAATGGACTGATTAAATATAGAGGTCAGAGGGTGAGGGGCTTCCAGAGTGGTACCAAACTGAGAGGGAAAATCCAGGAGCAGTGAAAGCCAAATAGGGATCTCAAAATCTGCATAGAAATTCCTCTCAAATCCTTGGGTGACTTCTAAATGGTACAAGACTCCAAGGAACCCAAAGGGAAATATTAAGTGGAAGCTAAAAAGCTGAATGGAGATTTCAATAGAGTTTGACATTCAAATTTCACTAAGGGACTTCTTAAATACCTCATGCTTTTCATTGGAACTCCAAAGGTTTATGGCTTGGGGTAAGGGTTATACCCCAGGACTAACAGCAAAACTAAAGGAGACATGTCTTTGAAAGCCTGAAATGAAGCCCCCACAGGATCAAGGTGAGCAATTTAACTACCTGCCTAAAGGAAATTCAAACATTCTTTAGAGCAGTGATTCTCAACTTGTGGGTCACGACCCTTTTTAACAATGAAAGTACATTGCATTAGGAAGGTTGAGAACCACTGCTTTAGAGGAAGATAATTCAAAACATCATCCACAAGGGTCAATATGAAATAAAAAGTTACAAAACATGCAAAATCCCATAAAGGATGATCCATAAGCAAGACAAAAAGTCTTAAGTGGCGCCCGTTGCTCAGTGGGTAGGGTGCCAGCCACATATACCGAGGCTGGTGGGTTCGAGCCTGGCCAGGGTCTCCTAAACCACAATGATGCCTGCAACCAAAAAATAGCTGGGCATTGTGGCAGGCACCTGTAGTCCCAGTTACTCAAGAGGCTGAGGCAAGAGAATCACTTAAGCCCAAGAGTTTGAGGTTGCTGTGAGCTTTGACACCATAGTATTCTACAGAGGGTGACATAGTGAGACTCTTGTCTCAAAAAATTGTACATAGGCTCGGCGCCTGTGGCTCAACGGGCTAAGGCACCAGCCAGGTACACCTGAGCTGGCGGTTCGAATCCAGACTGGGCCCGCCAAACAACAATGACAGCTGCAACCAAAAAATGGCCGGGCGTTGTGGCGGGCACCTGTACTCCCAGCTACTTGGGAGGTGGAGGCAAGAGACTCGCTTGAGCCCAGGAATTGGAGGTTGCTGTGAGCTGTGATGACACAGCACTCTATCCAGGGTGACAGCTTGAGGCTCTGTCTCAAAAAAAAGAAAAACAAAAAAACCATGAATTTGCACGTGTCTAGCAATATAAGTTCAATATGTACAAAGCAAAAACTGACTCATTTATAAGCAGAAACTGAATAGCCACAGGCGTGGAGGAGG